>JAPFFP010115076.1:0-41468 GCA_026153255.1 Solanum medicagineum | reverse complement strand
CACCTACTTGCTTACTAACTCCTACAAGCACCTCAATTATTTTACTTCATTTAAGGTCTTAATCTCCTCATTTCAACTCAAAACAAGTATTTACTCACCCCTCTTAAGCGTTAAACACACATATGGCCCATTAACGCGAGATTCAAGCACTTTTAAGATTTAGCGTCACTTTGTCCAAAACATGTCATGTTTCCTTTGAATTGTACTAGTATTGTAAGGTGTGGGGTGTTACATTAGAAATCCTAATGCTATTATGTGTCATGTTGTGGGTGTTGTTGAGGATAGCATGACTTATCAGGAGGTTCCAGTTCAGATTTTGGATAGGTAAGTAAAGAGATTGAGGAACAAGGAGGTGACATCTGTTAAGGTCCTTTGGAGAAACCAACAAATCAAAAGTGCTACTTAGGAGACTGAAGCGGAAATGCAAATGCGGTATTCTAATCTTTTCCACCTCACTCAAGCCTAAGGCACCAACTCTAAGTCCCCTTTGTGCATTCAAGTCTTATGTTTCAGCCCACATGTCATTCATATGCATTCATGTTTAAGTTGAAAATTTTATGATGATTTTACCCTTATGTTGAGGTTTTGAAAATGGTATTTAAATGTAATGTTGTATTCTTGATGGGGTTGATTTATTCTTGATTACTCTCATTTTGTACGTCTCTTTTACATTCGGGGACAAATGTTCCCAAGTGGAAGATATTGAAAGGACCCCAAAAAGTGCTCGAAATTGTGCTTCAAAATGCTCAGAATTTTAAATTTCACATATCTCAAAATCCATGCACGATATCAAAAATCTGACTTCATATTCTTGTTCAGGGGGTCAAAATAAGGGGGAAAAGGGTCTAACCCTGATTTAAGAGCAAACGAATAGCAATTTCAATTTTTGTCATTTTTCTTATCAAAAATCAATCTGCAACAGCACCGCGACACATAACTGTCACGGACAAGTCTTAATATGACCTCCACGACAGGTCCGCATCGTGGACCAGACATGGACCTGTGTATTTTGTTGCAAGTGATTTCTATCTCAGTCCAAGGTTTTTGGGTCTTGGGCCCAAGTGTTCCCAAACGTGTTTTTACCTATACTTAGCCTTATTTCATCCTCATATCATCCTAAACATTTCCTAATACTCACTCAAACACTTCGCCGTATTTTCACTCCAAAATTCAAGTCTCAAAACCCTCATCCAAAACTAAGGATTTCCCTCAACCTTCAAGCCCCCATTTTCAATCTTCATCAAGAGCTTCTTCAAAGCTAAGGTATGTTAACCATTGGGTCCTTTCACCCATGATGCTCGAATCTCCTTTTTACTCAATTTGCATGATTTAAAGTTGATTTTGCAATTGGGGTTTACTATTATGATCATGTCTATGAACTATGTAAAATTAGGTAAAGTTGTGACTGTTTTACTATGTTTTGAGCTATAAATCTTGGATGTATTGCAAGATTTGATGAGGGGTTTTGATGTATATTTTTTTTGAGGCTGTTGCAAGGTGTTGATTGGATGTTTTACATGGGATTTTCTTCCATGATTTCATCTCTAAATTGCATGGTTTTATACTACCATTCCCCACCCTCTAAGTGTTTGTTAAAATGTCTGGTTATGGACTCTTGAGGAATTGAAGGTCCAAAGCATGAGATATGATATGATTGATGTTATGATGATTAAATGAGCTTATGTATATGATAAATCTATATAAAGTGTTGCATTAGACTATGCCCAATCTGGGGGTTCCAGGAACCCGGATAATCTAGATGGGGGTTTATACTCATCAATCAAGGGAAGGGTTTGTACTTCTCAACCTAGTCATGGGGCAGCATCATTACTCCGAGTTGGGAGTTTGCACATATCAACCGAGTGAACATTTAGTACTTCATCACCTAGGTGATGGGGAGGAATCACCAATCGAGTGAAAGGTTAGTACTTCCTCACCTAAGTGATGGGGCATCATCATCACTAACCTACCAAGGGGTTTGTACTTTGGAAATCTAGCTTGGTCTATCCTACACATATGATATATTGTATGAGCATGAGTTATTAAGCATGTTTTACTTTAGCATTGAGCATATATGCTATATTGCTATACGTTGTTTATTTCCTATTGCTATGCATTTAGATTACGATGCCTAATTCTTGCTGCATTGTATCCTACATACTTAGTACATTCAAACATACTACCGCATACTCTTGCCTACTTGATATCACCATGTAGAGATCGATGCTCAAGTTGATCATCCTCCTCCTCCACATGGCTAGATTGATACTACTCAAGTGTGTGGTGAGTCCTCCACTTCGGGGACCTTAGTTTATGTTGATCTTATTATGTATTGAGATAATCTTCTTTATTTTCTATTTTGACTGTGAGGGTGAGCCCGGTTGCTTTGTCTTGGCCCCCGCTCTTATCTATGTATTAGAGGTGTTTGTTGGACATGTTATATATCTATGTTAAGAGCCTTGACTCTATTGTTCTTGATGTCTATGATATGAGCTTGTCTCTTGTCTCTTGATTACAATATTGTACAAGCGTTTAACTTAGTCCTGTTGCCCCTTATTCTTACTCTTTAATGTTATTTCTATTGCTTCCGCAAACAAGGATGTGTAATAATGTTCTAAGAGGCTTACTTAGGGTCTTTTTGGGTTCCCCTTGCATTGTGTCACGCCTAGCCCCTAGGCTTAGGTGATGACATGGTGACCTTAGGTACCAAGGTGGATTGTCTAAGCCTAATGTAGAGGACTTGAGGAAGTTGGTATCTAGATGAGCTTCATAATTCATCATGTTCTATTCACCCCGGTCCCACAAGGATGTATAGAGATTTGAGAGAAGTGTGTTGGTAAGATGACTTTGATTGTACCAGATTGGGTTATGGGAGCTTTTGACGAGGTGAGTGATAAGGGAAAGATTGAAGACGGCTTAAGGTACGCAAAAGTCCTATTCCGATATGAGGAGGAGGGACCTTGAATTTAAGGTTAGTGATTGGGTCTATTTGAATGTCTCACCCATGAAGGGTGTGGTTTGTTTTGGTAAAAATGGTAAATTGGTTCCAAAATTTATGGGTCCTTATAGTGTGTTGAAGATTGGTAAGGTGGTCTATGAGTTGGAGTTGCCCAACGACAATAATATGGTTCATCCGATCTTCCATTTTCTATGTTGAGGAAGTGTGTAGGTGACCCAAGTGTCATTGTGCCTCTTGATGTTGTGGGTGTTGTTGAAGAAAATTTGACTTATAAAGAGGTTCCGGTAGAAATTCTAGATAGATAATTGAAGAAATTGAGGAACAAGGATGTAGCTTCCGTTAAGGTCCTTTAAAGAAGCCAACAAGTTGAAAGTGCCACATGGGAAGCCGAGGCAGACATGCAAAAGCAATATACCTACCCTATTCATTCTACTCAAGCTTAAGTTAGCAAAACTAAGCCTTTTCGTGATTTTAAGTCTTAAGTTTCAGCCTTTATGTCATTTGCATGCTTTCATGTTTATGTTGGCAAGTTTATGGTGATTTTGACAATTATGTTGAGATTTTTGAAATAATGTTTTAATGCATTTGTTGCCTTCATGTGTTGGTCTGAACTCATCTTCATTATTTCTCTCATATACGTTTCTTTGACATTCGGGGACGAGTGTTCCCAAAGGGGAAATATTGAAACACCCTAAAAGTGGCCAAAAATGTGCCTCGGAAATGCCCATAATCGTAATTTCCATATATCTCAAAATCCATGTGTGATATCAAAAATTCCGCTTCATATTCGTGATCAGGGGCAAAATTGAGTGGGAGATGGATATAACCCCAATATTAGAGCAACCATACCAAAATTTTATCTTTCAAAAATTACCAAAATTAGTAAGGATCGGCGCCCTTGGCGCGACGCAGCCAGGGCGCGTGCCGGCGTTATTTTTTTGCCAGTTTACAGTCTTGGTCCAAGGCCTTGGATCTTGGGCCTAAACCTTCCTATGCGTAAAAACACTTATACTTAGTCATTTTTCAACTCTATATCATTCAACAGATTCCCCAAAGCCCTCTCTAACACTTACCAAATATTTCAAGTGTCCCAAACTCATTCCGGATCACAAGGAATTTATTCAAGCTTCAAGTTCTCATTCATATCTTCATCAAGAAAATCTCCAAAGTTGAGGTATGTGGGTTTCAACCATTGGATCCTTTCACCCATGGTGCCCAACCTTCCTTTTCATGTAAATTGCATGTTTCTAAGTTGATTTACTTATGGGTATTACTCATTAAGAATTTTATTATAAACTATGCTGGGGTTTCATAAGATGTGATTGTTTAAGCATCTTTTGAGCCATGAATATTTGATTTACCATGAGATTTGATGAGGGGTTTTAATGTATCATGCATGAGGGTATTACCAAGTGTTGGTGGGTGGATTTACACTACATTTTCCCACACGATTTCACTCTTGAATTGCATGATTTTGATCTAGCATTGTACACCCGCCAAGTGTTTGATAAAATGTCCAGTTGTGATTTCTTGAGCTATTGAAGGTCTATTGTATGGGTTATGAGTTAAGTGACTTTATGATGATGAAAGGAATATATGTATGTTTTGATTTCATGAAAAGAATTTATAGTGTTGTAAGTTGACCATACCTTATTGAGGGGGTGCTACGCCTCAATCACCTTATCGAGGGGTGCTAGGCCCGTACTACCAATTAAGGTGTATATACCTCAATCACCTTGTCAGGGGGTGCTAGGACCGTACTACCATATCGAGGGGTAGATATCATGGCCACCTTGTCAGGGGGTGCTAGGCCCATACTATCAATTGAGGCATATATACCTCAATCACCTTGTCGGCGGCTGCTAGGCCCATACTACCAATTGAGGGGTATACACCTCAATCACCTTGTCGAGGGGTGCTAGGCCTGTACTATCAATTGAGGGGTATGTACCTCAATTACCTTGTCGATGGGTGCGAGGCCTATACTACCAATTGAGGGGTAGATACCTCAATCACCTTCCAAGGGGGTGCTAGGCCTTGGATTCCAAGTAGTAGATGTTTGGTCTATGATGATGGTCTCTGCCTACACATGTAATATGTTTTATACAAGCATGTTTTACTTCAAGCATTATTCATGCATACCATGTTGTACTATATTTATTCCTTGCTTATGATTATGCATTTTAACTATGTTGCCTATCTCTTGTTGCATTGCATCCTACATACTTAATACATTCAAACGTACTAACACATACTCTATGGCTACATGATGTTACCATGTAGGAACTGGAGCTCCACTTGATCATCTTCCTCCTCCACATGGCTAGTCCTATCTCTTGAAGTAAGTTTGGTGAGTCCTCAACTCCGAGGATAATAGTTATTGACCTTATGTTATTACTCATTTCTTTGTTTAGATGCTTATGACTATGAGGGTGAGCCCAGAAACTGTCGTGGCCCCCGATCAATTCCAAATTTAGAGGTGTTATTGGACAAGTGATATAATTATGCATTGAGCTTTGACTCTTTGATGATTTATGCTATTAAAGACTTCCCTTAGTCCCTTGCATCCCTATTCATACTCTCATGTTGTTGTTTAATTAGTTCTTCGACCAAGGATATGTAAGTGATATGCTAAGAGGCTTGTTTGGGGTCCCTTCGGGTTCCCATTTGTTGTGTCACGCCTAGGACCTAGGCATGGGTCTTGACATTATTCTTTATGGTGACCCTATTAAGTTGCTTGTAATCAATGCACATTCTAAGAGAACCATCCTTCTTCTTCACAAACAATACAAGTGCACCCCAAGGTGATTTACTAGGACTTATTAAACCCTTCTCCAACAAATCCATCAATTGCTCCTTCAACTCCTTCAACTCCGCTGGGGCCACACGGTAAGGGGGAATAGAAATGGGTTGAGTATCGGGAAGAAGGTCTATACCGAAGTCTAATTCCCTTTTGGGAGGAACACCGGGAAGCTCATTGTGAAAGACATCAAGAAACTCATTAACCACCGGAACTGGCTCTATAGGAAGGATTTTGGACTCAACATCCCTAACTCTCACAAGATGATAGAGACACCCCATAGAAATCAACTTTTGGGCTTTAAGACAAGAAATGAATCTACCCTTGACCACCACATCATGACTCTCCCACTCAAGGACACCTTCATTAGGGAAATGGAATTTAATCCAGCAAGTCCTACAATCAATAGAATCATAATATGCATGCAACCAATCCATCCCAAGAATGACATCAAAATCCACCATATCTAGTTCAACTAAATCACAAAGGAAGATTTTATGTAAAATGAACACGGGACAATTTCTATAGACTTTTTTTAGCAACAATGGGCTCACCAACAGGGGTAGACACGTCATAAGGCTCTCACAACAATTCGGGACTAACATTAAGCTTTTTGGCAAAAAATGGAGTAATAAAATAAAGAGTGGGGCTGGGTCTATCAATGCATACACATCAAAATCAAAAACCTTCAACATCCCGGTGACGACATCGAGCACCTCATCAACCCATTGTCTCCCTTGAAGAGAATAGAATCTATTTGGCCTTAGAGACCCCTCTTGTTGGCCTCCTCTTCCCTTTGTAGCCGCATTTGCACTTTGGCCTTGTGGACGACCATCTCTAGCCTTGTTTTGATTATGAGGACAATCAATCACCTTATGACCCACTTCACCATCACTATAGCAAGCATTAGTGTTGTTCAAACATGAGCCATTATGACTTCTACCATTTTTTCAGCACATAGGGTTAGCCACCACACCACCATCTTGGACCCTTGGGTTGTCATTAGCAAACCTTCTATTAGGAGCATTAGAAAACCCTTGGCCTTTGAACTTATGGCCTTGAGGAAACCGCCCACCCTTGGGATTTTGGAATCCACCTTCAAAACGGTCCCTCTTGGCCTCATTACTTATTCTTTTCCTTGGCTTTTCCCCCTCTAGTTGTTCGGCATATGTCATGAGGCGGCACAAGTCCACATCACCCACTAACATGGCAGTTCGGAACTCCACATTGACCAAGGAGGACACTCCCGACACAAATTTGTTCATTCTTGACCTCGACTCGACAACCAATTATGCGGCATACTTTGAGAGTTGGTTGAACTTGAGGGCATACTCCCTCACTCTCATAGACCCTTGCTTTAGATCCATAGATTCCATCATCTTTGCCTCCCTTAGCTCAATAGGAAAGAACCGATTGAGAAATGTCACTTTGAACTCTTCCCAAAGGATAACATTATCATTTCCCCTTTCCATCTTCTATTTAGTGAACAATATTTGAGCCACCCTTGGTAGGATGCCAACTCCATTTTTCCTCCAAATCAACCCCCATAATGGGCAACACCTTATACACCTCATCAATGAATTCTTGAGTATCCTCATCCACCTTGGACCCATCGAATTTCGATGGGTTCACTCTAGGAATATCACTCACCCATGAGGCCGGAGTAGGAGCATGAGGAGCTTCCACCCCTTGGTTCATTTGGTTGATCATAGCATGAGCCAACATGGTGATACCATCTCGGAACTCATCACAAGCCATTTCGCTATCTTGAGGAGCTTGAGGAAAGGGAGGGGCTGGTTGCTCCTAGGGTGAACGTGCTCGCATTAGTCTTTCTCTTGGAATAGGCATGATATAGAATATCAAAGAGTATTCATTAGAGGAAAAGACTTACCTTGAATTCTATGGGATGATAAGGGAAACATTTCCTAAAATGCCTCATCGCATCTTACTCGTAGTTGTGGTGCACGTCACAACCATGAACAAGACTCTAATCGATGCGATGTGTTGGATTCTGAGGATCATTAACAACCTAGTGCTCTGATACCAAGTTTGTCACAACCCAAGCCTAGGGCGATGTGACACGGCGAATGGAAATCCAAAGGGACCCCAAACAAGCCTACATCTTTGGTCGCGGAAGCAAAATTTAAAAAAAAGAGATATAAGTAACGGAATCAGGACTAAGGGAAGTCTTGTTATTTATATAGCATAAAAGAGTCAAAGCTCAAAGCATAAGTACATCAATTGTTCCAACAACACCTCTAAACGTAGATTGAAGCGGGGGCCAAGATACTGTCAAGGCTCACCCTCATAGTATCAAGTGTTCATCATAAGGAAATAACAAAAAGGAAAGAGTAACATAGAGTCTGAGGACTCACCAAAGCGTATCTCCAAAGCAGCACCAAACTAGCCACGTGGAGTGTGATCGAGAGGTGCTCTGGTTTGTACATGGTAACATCATATAGGCATAGAGTATATGTTAGTACATTTGAATGTACTAACTATGTAGGATGCAATGCAACAAGACATAGGAAACATAGTCAAAATGCATAATCACATGCAATGGATAAGTATAATATTAATATGGCATGCGTGATCAATGTTTAAGGTAAAGCATGCTTGTAAATCATATAACTTGAAAATATAGATTACATGTGTGGGAAGAGACTATAATCATAGACCACGCATGCTATTACTTGGAATTCAAGGCATGTCACCGCCTTGGAAAGTGATTGAGTTATCTACCCTTAACATGGTTGTACGGGCATGTCACCCCCCGTAAGGTGGTTAAGGTATCTACCCCTTAACGTAGTAGTACGAGCATGTCACACCCCTCCAACAAGGTGATTTATGTACATAACCCTCAACAAGTTAGTACAGGCATGTCACCCCCTGACAAGGTGATTGAGGTACATACCCCTGAACATGGTAGAACGGGCATGTCACCCCCCGACAAAGTGATTGAGGCATATCACCCCTTTCACAAGATGATTGGGCATGTCACCCCTTAACAAGGTGTGGTCAACTTGCAACACCATAGGTACTTTTCATGAATTCAACACGTACATATAATCCATTAATCATCATAAAGTCCCTTGACTCATAAACCATGTTATAGATTATCAATAACTTAAGAATCCTTATCAAGACATTTAATCAAACACTTGGCGGGTGTGTAATGCTAGTTCAAAATCATGCAATTCAAGAGTGAAATAATATGATAAAACTCAATGTAAGTCTACCTAACAACACTGAAACGACCCTAAAAGTGCCCAAAAAAGTGCCTCAAAAATGTCCATAATCGCAATTTACATATATCTCAAAATCCATGCGTGATATCGAAAATCTGACTTCATATTCATAATTAGGGGGCAAAATGGAGTGGGATATGGGTCCAACACTGATTTCAGGGCAACTATCTCAGAATTTTGATTTTCCAAAATTTGTTATGTCAAAATCGATTGGCACTGCTGGCACAACGTGGCCAGGGCATGGACCCATATAATTTTTTTGTCAGTTTTGTTGTTTCGGTAGAAGGCCTTTGGGTCTTGGGCCTAAGCCTTCCCATGCATAAAGACACCTATACTTAGTCAATTTTCAACCACATATCATTCAAGACACTCCCCAAAACTCTCTCTAACACTTAAAAAATATTTCACCCAAATTTAAGTCTCCCAAACTCATTGCAAATCTTAAGGAATTCATTAAAGCTTCAAGTTCGCATTCCAATCTTTATCAAGGGAATCTCCAAAGTTGAGGGATGTGGGTTTCAACCATTGGGTCTGTTCACCCATGGTGCCCAACCTTCTTTTTTATATAAATTTCATGTTTTAAAGTTGATTTATCTATTGGTACTTCTTACTATGAATTTGATTATAAACTATGTTGGGGTTTCATGAAATATGGACTATTTAAGCATATTTTGAACTATGAATATATGTTTTGTGATGAAATTTGATGAGGGACTTTAACGTATCTTGCATGAGAGTTTTACCAAGTGTTGGTGGGTTGATTTACATTAAGTTTTCTCACATGATTTGACTCTTGAATTGCATGATTTTGAACTAGCATTACACACCTGCCAAGTGTTTGATAAAATGTCCGATTTAGGGTTCTTGAGCTATTGATGATTTATTGCATGGCCTACGCATCAAGTGACTTTATGATGATGAAAGAAATATATTTATGTGTTGACTTCATGAAAAGTATCTATAGTGTTGCAAGTTGACCACACCTTATTGAGGGGGTGCTACGTCTCAATCACCATGGGTGGTAGGGTGTAACAACTATCAACCAATTGACGAATTGATACCTCAATCACCATGGATGGTAGGGTGTGATAACCATCAACCGATTTAGGGATTAATACCTCAATAACCATGGATGGTAGGGTGTAACAACCATTAATTAATTAAGGGATTGATACTTCAATCACCATGGATGGTAGGGTATGACAACCATCAACCGATTGAGCGGTTGATACCTCAATCACCATGGATGGTAGGGTGTGAAAACTATTAACCAATTGAGAGGTTGATACTTCAATGTGATAACCATCAACTAATTGAGGATTTGATACCTCAATCGCCTTTCTAAGGTGTCAGTAGGCCTTGGATTCTATAATAATGGCCTCTTACTACACATGTAATATGTTCAATATAAGCATGTAGGACTTCAAATATCATTCATGCATGACATATCGTTATATGCTTATTTGTTGCCTAATTATGCATTTTGATTCTGTTGCCTATCACTTGTTGCATTGCATCTTACATACTTAGTATATTCAAATGTACTAACGCATACTCTCTGCCTACATGATATTACCATGTAGGAACTGTTGCTCCAATCGATCATCCTCCCCATGGCTAGTCTTTCATCTTGAAGATAAGCTATTGGTGAGTCCTCAAAGTTCAGGGAAGTTAGCTATGCTATTCTCGCCTTTATCATATCTTGATGTTGAACTCTTTGTACTATGAGGGTGAGCTCGGAAAGTGTCTTGGCCCCCTCTCAAGTCTATGTTACAAGTGTTGTTGGACAAGTTATGTAATGATGCTTTGAGCTTTGACTCTCTCGACTCTTGTATGTTTTAAAGCTATGAAAGACTCTCTTAGTCCCTTTATCCTTATTTTATGTTCTCTTGTTGTTGTTTACTTGCTTCCATGACCAAGGATGTGCAATTATTTGCTAAGAGGCTTGTTTAAGGTCACTCTGGGTTCCCTATTCATCGTGTCACGTCTAGGACCTAGGTCTGGGTCATGAAAAACTTGGTATCAGAGCACTAGGTTGTCAATGGTTCTCGGCATCCAACACACCATGTTGATTATAGTCTTATTCATGGTTGTGAGTTGCACCAAAACTATGAGTAAGAGGCTATTAGGAATTTTAGGAAATGTTTCCCTTCTTCTTCATCCATGTCATGCTATAGAAGTTGAGGTAAGGCTTTCCCCTAACGAATGTTCTTTGCTATTCTAGATCATGCCTATCCCAAGAGGAAGAAGAGCTTGTACACCCGAAGAACAATAGGCTCATGAGGAGTTCCGGGATGCTATTGCCATGCTATCTCAAGCTATGACGAATCAAATCAATCAAGGGGCCCAAGCCCCTCATGCTTCTGCTCCAGCATCTAGGGTAAGGGATTTCATGAGGATGAACCCACCAGAGTTTCATGGGTCTAAAGTGGATGAGGACCCTCAAGAATTTATTGATGAGGTGTACAAAGTGTTATCTATCATGAGTGTTAGATCGGAAGAGAAAGTGGAGTTGGCAGTCTACTAACTCAAGGGGTGGCCCAAATATGGTTTACTCAATGGAAGGAGGAGAAGGGGAACAATAATGTAATCCTTTGGGAGGAGTTTAAGGTGACATTTTTCAACCAGTTCTTCCCTCTTGAGCTAAGGAAGGACAAAACGATAGAGTTCATAAATTTGAAGCAAGGGTCTATGAGTGTGACGGAATATGCCCTCAAGTTCAACTAACTCTCTAAATATGCTCCACAATAGTGGCCGAGCTAAGTTCTCGAATGAACAAGTTTGTGATGGGTGTATCCGATTTGGTGAATGAGGAGTGTCGTAACCACTATGTTGATTGGTGATATGGACTTTTCCCACCTCATGACTTATGCCGAACAATTGAAGGGGGAAAAGTTGAGAAAAAGAAGAAATGTTGAGGCCAAGAGGGCCCATTTTGACGGAAGGTTTCAAGTCCCACGGTTCGCTGGTTTCATCAAGGCCAAGGATCTTCAAATGCTCCTAATAGGAGGTGTGCTAATGACAACCTAAGGCCCCAAGAAAGTAGTGATGTGGTGCCTAATGTTATGTGCCCAATATGTGGTAGAGGCCAAAAAGGCTCATTTTTTAGGGACACTAATGCTTGCTATAGTGGTGCGGAAGTGGGTCACAAGAAGATTGATTGTCCTCGTACTCACAACAAGTGCAGATATGGTCATCCACAAGGTGGGGTGCAAATGCGGTTCCTTTGGGAAGAGGAGGCGAACAAAGTGGTGCCCCAAGGCACAATCGGTCTATATTCTTCAAAGAAGGCAAGGGGTAGATAAGGTTCCCGATGTCATCACTGGTATGTTGAAAGTCTTGTATGCATTGATAGACTCGGGTGCCACTCTTTTTTTTGTTACTCCTTTTGTTGCCAAAAAGTTTCATGTTAAACCTGAATTATTGTGTGAGCCATATGAGGTGTCTACTCTCATTGGTGCATCCATTGTTTCCAGAAGGGTCTATAGAAATTGTCCCATTTTCATCTTGTATAAAATATTTCCTTGTGATTATGTTCAGTTGGATATAGTAGATTTTGATGTCATTCTTGGGATGGATTAGTTGAATGCATATTATGTCTCTATTGATTATAGAACCCATAGGATCAAATTTCAATTCCCTAATAAACCAATTCTTGAGTGGGTGAGTCATGATCTGGTCAAGGGTAGATTCATTTCTTGCATTAAGGCCCATAAGTTGATTTCTAAGGGGTATCTTTATCATCTTGTGAGGGTTAAGGATGTTGAGTCCAATGCCCTTACACAGAGTTGATTTTGGTGGTTAATTAGTTCCTTGATATCATTCCTAATAAGCTTCCCCATATCCCTCCCGAAAGGGAAATAGATTTTGGCATAGATCTCCTTCCCAATACTCAACCCATTTCTATTTCCCCTTACCTTGTGGCCCCGGCAGAGTTGAAAGAGTTGAAAGAGCAATTAAGGGATTTTTGGAGAAGGGTCTTATTTGGCCTAGCCAATCACCTTGGGGTGCACTGGTGTTGTTTGTGAAGAAGAAGGATAGTTTACTTAGAATATGTATCCATTACCGGCAGCTTAATAGAGTCACCACCAGGAATAAGTACCCTCTACCAAGGATTGATAATCTTTTTGACCAACGTCAAGGGGCTAGTCACTTCTCTAAGATTGATCCTCGGTCCAGGTATCACCGAGTGAAGGTGAGGGAGCGTGACATCCCAGGACGGCCTTTCAAACTAGGTATGGGCACTATGAAACCGTGGTTATGTCTTTTAGGTTGACCAATGCACTACTATCTTCATGGATCTTATGAATAGGATCTTCAAACCCTACCTTGATTTGCTTGTGATGGTCTTCATTGATGATATCTTAATCTATTCCCATAGTGAGGAGGAGCACATGGATCACTTGAGGGTGGTGTTACAAATCTTGAGGGAGGAAAAGTTATATGCCAAATATAGAAAATGTGGGTATTTATTGAAAGAGGTTTCCTTTGTAGGTCATGTGGTGTTGGGTGATGGTATTAAGGCGGATCCTAAGAAAACAGAGGTAATTAGTAATTGGCCTAGACCTTTGACTCCGTCGAATATTAGAAGCTTCTTTGGATTAGCGGGTTACTACCGGAGGTTTGTGAATGGGCTATCTTTTGTTGCTTCTCCTATGACTAAGTTGAGCCAAAAGAAGGCAAAGTTTTTGGGGACCAATGAGTGTGAAAAGAGTTTCCAAACCTTGAAAGATAAACTTGTCTCCGCTCCTATCTTGTCTCTACCAGAAGGGTTGAAAGGGTTTGTTGTGTATTGTGATGACTCATGGATTGGTTTGGGTTGATTTTGATACAAAATGGTAAAGTGATAGCTTATGCCTCTAGACAACTTAAGGTGAATGAAAAGAATTATCCTACCCATGATCTTGAATTAGTCGCGATGCTTTGAAAATGTGGCGTCATTACTTTTATGGGGTTCATGTTGATGTGTTCACCGATCATAAGAGTCTCCATTGTGTTCACCTTAAAAAAATCTTAATTTGAGACAATGAAGATGGTTAGAGCTTCTTAAGGATTATGATATGAGTGTGCATTATCACCCCGATAAGGCTAATGTTGTGGACGATGCTTTGAGTAGTGTGTCTATGGGTAGCCTTGCACACATTGATGATGAGGGCAAAGAGGTGGCTAGAGAAGTTTATCGGTTGGCTGGATTAGGAGTTAGATTGGAGGAAGTTAATAATGGTGGAGTAGTGGTAGCGGATGGTTCTAAATCTTCATTGATTGAGGAGGTGAAGGCAAAGAAAGATCTAGACCCCACCTTGCTAGGGTTGAAGGCTTTGGTGAGAGAGAGTGTCACCACCTGGACCGAGGGCCTACACGTGACAAGACGAATGGGGAACCTGAAGGGACCCCAAACAAGCGTCTTAGAAAATTATTACACATCCTTTGTCGCAGAAGCAAGTAAACAACCACAAGAGAACATAAAATCAGGATAAAGGGGCTAAAGGAGTCATTCATAGCTTTAAAACATACAAGAGTCGAGAGAGTCATAGCTCAAAGTATCATTACATAACTTGTCCAAGAAAACCTCTAACATAGACTTGAGTGGGGGCGAAGACACTTTCTGGGCTCACCCTCATACAATAAAGAGTTCAACATCAAGATATGACAAAGGCAAGAATAGCATAGCTAACGTCCCCGAACTTTAAGGACTCACCAATAATTTATCTTCAAGATGACCAACTAGCCACAGGGAGGATGATCAAGTGGAGCTCCAGTTCCTGCATGGTACATCATATAGGCATAGAGTATACGTTAGTATATTTGAATGTACTAAGTATGTAGGATGCAATGCAACAAGAGATAGGCAACATAATTGAAATGCATAATTAGGCAATAGATAAGCATATAGCAATATGGCATGCATAAATGATACTTGAAGTAAACATGCTTATATAGAACATATTGCATGTGTAGTAAGGGACCATCATTATAGAATCCAAGGGCTCCCACCCCATTTGAAAGACGATTGGGGTATCAACCCCTCAATTGGTTGATGGTTGTCAAACCCTACCATCCGTGGTGATTGACGTATCAACCCCTCAATTGGTTGATGATTGTCACACCCTACCATCCATGGTGATTGAGGTATCAACCCCTCAATTGGTTGATGGTTTTCACATGCTACCATCCATTATATTGAGGTATCAACCCCTTAATTAGTTGTTGGCTGTTATACCCTACTATTCATGGTGATTGAGGCATAGCACCCCCTCAACAATATGTGGTCAACTTGCAACGCTATAGATACTTTTCATGAAGTCAACACATAAATATATTGCTTTCATCATCATAAAATCACTTGACTCATAGGCAGTAATAGATCATCAATAGCTCAAGAACCCTAAACTAGACATTTTATCAAACACTTGGCGAGTGTGTAATGCTAGTTCAAAATCATGCAATTCAAAAGTGACATCATATGTGAAAACTTAATCTCAATCAATCCACCAACACTTGGTAACAACCTCGTGCAAGATACATTAAAATCCCTCATCAAATCTCATCATAGAAAATAGATTCATAACTCAAAATATGCTTAAACTGTCCACATTTCATGAAACCCCAACATAGTTTATTATCAAATTCATAGTGAGAGTACCCATAAGTAAATCAACTTGAAAACGTGTATTTTGTATAAAAACAAAGGTTGGGCACCATGGGTTAAAGGACCCAATAGTTAAAACCCATATGCCTCAGCATTGGAGATTCCTTTGATGAAGATTAGAATGAGAACTTGAATCTTAAATAAAATCCTTAGATCCGGAATGAGATTGGGACACTTGAAATTGGGTGAAATACATGGCTAATTGTTAGAGAGGGTCTTGGGGAATGTCTTGAATGATATTGGCTTGAAAAATGACTAAGTATAGATGTTTTTATGCATGAGAAGGCTTAGTCCCATTACCCAAAGGCCTTGGACAGAAACAACAAAACTGACAAAATAATATATGGGTCCGCACGCTGGCCGCATCGCGTCAGGGGCTTGTATCGATTCTGGAAATCGCAAATTTTGGAAAATCAAATTTTGATACGGTTGCTCTACAATTGGGGTTAGACTCATCTCCCGCTCTATTTTTCCCCCTAATCATGAATATGAAGTCAGATTTTCAAGATCACGGACGGATTTTGAGATATATAGAAATTACGATTATGGGCTTTTTCGAGGCACATTTTCAAGCACTTTTGGGGTCGTTTTAATATCTCACCCTTGGGAACATTCGTCCCCAAATGTCAAAGAAACATATATGAGAGAAATAAGCAAGATGAGTTTAGCCCAACACATGAATGCAATAATGCACTTAAGCATCATTTCAAAATCTCAACATAAGTGCCAAAGTCACCATGAACTTCTCAACATAAACATGAATGCATACAATGACATAAGGGCTGAAACAGAAGACTTGAAAAAACATAAGAAACTTGAATTAATAGCTTAGGCTTGAGTAGAATGGAAGAGATAGGGATATCACTTTTGTATGTCCGTCTCAGCTTCTCATGTAGCACTCTCAACTTGTTTGTTTCTCCAAATGACCTTAACGGAAGCTTCATCCTTGTTCCTCAACTTCGTTACTTGTCTATCCAAAATTTCTACCGAGACCTCTTCATAAGTCAAGTTGTCTTCAACAACACGCACAACATCTAATGGCACAATAGCATTTGGGTCGCCGACACACTTTATCAACATAGACAGATGGAAGACTGGATGAACCAAGTCCATTTCACTAGGTGATTCCAACTCATAGGCCACCTTAACAATCTTCCTCAACACCCTATAAGGACCCACTAATCTTGGACTCAATTTACCTTTTTTACCAAAATGAACAACACCCTTCATGGGTGAAACCTTCAAACAGACCAATCACAGACCTGAAATTCAAGATCCCTTCTCCTCATATTGGCATAGGACTTTTGACGACTTTGGGCTATTTTTAGCCTCTCACTTATCAACCTCACTTTCTCTAAGACCTCCATTACTAAATTCGGACACAACAAAGCCATCTCTCCCACTTCAAACGACCCAACCGGTGATCTACAATGTCTACCATAAAGGGCCACAAAAGAAGCCATACCAATGCTTGCCTGATAGCTATTATTATAAGCAAATTCAATCAATGGAAGATGGTTATCCCAACTACCCTTAAACTCTAATACACAAGTTATAAGCATATCCTCAAGAGTTTGGATAGTCCTTTCAGCTTGGCCATCCATCTAAGGGTGAAAGGTCGTAATAAGCTTTACCTTGGTACCAAGACCTCTTTGGAAGGACCTCCAAAAGTGAGAAGTGAATTGAGCACCATGATCTGATATGATAGAAAAGGGCAACCAATGCAATCTAACCAATTCAAGAATGTACAACTTAGCATAATCTTCGGCACCCTAAGTAGTCTTAACCGGTAGGAAATGAGCCAACTTTGTCATTCTATCAACCACAATCCAAATGGAGTTGAGATGCTTTATAGTCTTGGGCAACCCAATCACAAAATCCATATTCTAGGCAACCCGACCTTTGATGTTCGGGTTTGACTTGTTGGTAATTATGGCAATCGGATACAAACTTAGTAATATGTCTCTTCATACCACCCCACCAAAACACTTCCCTCAAATCTCTATACATTTTTGTAGAACCTGGGTGAATAGAGTAAGAAGAATTATGAGCCTCATCTAAAATCGTCTTTCTCAAGTCACCAACATAAGGCACAAACAATCTACCTTGGTACCTAAGGGCACCATCTCCCTCTTATGAGTTGGAGTTTCCCAATGATATGAATATGGTTCATTCGGTCTTTTGTGTCCATGTTGAGGAAGTGTATGGGTGACCTAAGTGCCATTGTGCCTCTTGATGTTATGGGTGTTGTTGAAGACAATTTGACTTATGAAAAGGTTCCGGTAGAAATTCTAGATAGACAAGTGAAGAGGTTGAGGAACAAGGATGTAGCTTTTGTTAAGGTCCTTTAGAGGAATCAACAAGTTGAGAGTGCTACATAGGAAGTCGAGGCGGACATGCAAAAGCGATATTCCTATCTCTTCCATTCTACTCAAGCCTAAGATACTAATTCAACTCCCCTATTTGATTTCAAGTCTTATGTTTCAGTCCTTATGTAATTGCATGCATTCATGTTTATGTTGACAAGTTCATGGTGACTTTGGTACTTGGTACTTATGTTGAAATTTTGAAATGATGTTTAAGTGCATTATTGCATTCAAGTGTTGGGCTGAACTCATCTTAATTATTTCTCTCATAAACGTTTCTCTAACATTCGGGGATGAATGTTCTCAAGGGGGAAGTACTGAATCGACCCCAAAAGTGCTCGAAAATTTCCATAATCGTAATTTCCATATATCTCAAATTTTGTGCATGATATCCAAAATCTAACTTCATATTCATGATCAGGGGAAAATATTGAGTGGTAGGGTATAACCCCAACTTTAGATCAACCGCATCAAAATTGAATTTTCCAAAATTTGAGATTTCCTTAATTGATCCACGCTCCTGGCGCGATGCGACCAGGGCACGAACCCATATATTATTTTTCTAGTTTTGTTGTTTTGGTCCAAGGCTTTTTTGTTCTTGGGCCTAAGCCTTTCCATACGTAAAAATACCTATAATTAGTCATTTTTCAACCCCATATCATTTAAGATATTTCCCAAAACCCTCTCTAACACTTAGCCAAATATTTCACCTAAATTCAAGTGTCCCAAACTCATTCGAGATCTTAAGGAATTCTTCCAAACTTCAAGTTCTCATTCCAATTTTCATCAAGGGAATCTCCAAAGTTGAGGTATGTGGGTTTCAACCATTAGGTCCTTTCACTCATGATGCCCAACCTTCCTTTTTATGTAAATTGCATGTTTCTAAGTTAATTTATCTATGGGTAAGTCTTACTATGACTGCGATTATAAACTTTGTTGGGGATTCATGAAATGTGGACTGTTTAAGCATATTTGAAGCAATGAATATATGTTCTATGATGAGATTTGATGAGGTATTTTAATGTATCTTGCATGAGGGTGTTACCAAGTGTTGGTGAGTTGATTTACATTAGGTTTTCTCACATGATATCACTCTTAAATTGCATGATTTTGAACTAGCATTACACACCTGCGAGTATTTTATATAATGTTCATCTTAGGGTTCTTTAGCTATTGATAATCGGTTGCATGGCCTATGAGTCAAGTGTCTTGATGATGATGAATGGAATGTATTTATGTGTTGACTTCATGAAAAGTATATATAGTGTTGCAAGTTGACCACATCTTGTTGAGGGGAAGCTATGCCTCAATCACCACAGATGGTAGGGTGTGACATCCATCAACAAATTGCGGGGTTGATACCTCAATCACCGTGGATGGTAGGATGTGACAACCATCAATAAATTGAGGGGTTGTTATGCCTCAATTACTATCGATGGTAGGGTGTGACAAATATCAACTAATTAAGGGGTTGATACCTCAATCACCATGGATGGTAGGGTGTGACAACCATCAACAAATTGAGGGGTTGATAGCTTAATCACCATGGATGGTAGGGTGTGACAACCATCAACCTATTGAGGGGTTGATACTTCAATCACCATGGATGGTAGGGTGTGACAACCATCAACCAATTGAGGGGTTGATACCTCAATCATCTTTCCAAGGGGGTGGTAGGCCTTAGATTCTATAATGATGGTCTCTTACTACACATGTAATATGTTCTATATAATCATATTAACTTGAAGTATCATTCATGCATGCCATATTGCTATATGTTCATCCGGTGCCTAATTATGCATTTTGATTATGTTGCCTATTTCTTTTTGTATTGCATCCGACATACTTAGTACATTCAAACGTACTAACACATACTCTATTCCTACATGATGTTACCATATAGGAACTGAAGCTCCACTCGATCATCCTCCCCATGGCTAGTTGGTCATCTTGAAGATAAGGCATTGGTGAGTCCTCAAAGTTCTAGGACATTAGCTATGTTATTCTATTCTTGCCTTTGTCATTTCTTGATGTTGAACTCTTTATACTATGAGGATGAGCCCTTAAAGTGTCTTGGCCCCCGTTCAAGTCTATGTTAGAGGTGTTGTTGAACAAGTTATGTAATGATGCTTTTAGCTTTGACTCTCTCGACTCTTGTATGTTTTAAAGCTATGAAAGACTCTCTTAGCCGCTTTATCCTTATTGTATGTTCTCTTATTGTTGTTTACTTGCTTCTGCGACCAAGGATGTGTAATAATTTAGTAACAGGCTTGTTTGGGGTCCCTTTGGATTCCCCGCACCGTGTCATAGTTAGGCCCTAGGTCCGGGTCATGAAAAACACATAATAAAACCCTCATGTAAGATACCTTGAGATCCATCATCAAATCTCATAATAGATCATAGTTTCATGGCTCAAAACATGCATAGTCTCAATAAACAAAACCAATTCATAGTATAAGCTTGAAATAGATAAACATGCATATTCAATCAATATTTCATAAGACCCCAACATAATTTATAATAAAAAACCATACTAAGAGATACCCATAGATGATACAACTTGAAAACATGTGATTTTTCATAAAAAGCGAGATTGGGCACCATAGGAGAAAGGACCCAATAGTTGAAACCTATATACCTTAAACTTGGGTTTTCTTGATGTAGAATTGATGGAGACTTGAAGCTTTAATATATTTCTTGAGATCCAGAACTAAGCTTGAGACACTTGAATTTGGATGAAATATTTGGTTAAGTGTTGGAGGGGGTTTTGAGAGTGTCTTAATTGATGTAGAGTTAAAAAATGGCTAAGTATAGGCGTTTTTATGCATAAGTGGGCATGGGGAAAAGAACCGAATGCCTTATGCCGAAACAAAAAAAATAAAGAAGTGACAACACTGCTCCGCGACAGGTCCGCATCACGGAGCCATTGCGGATAGCTTATGTCTCCATAAATTTTGCGAAAAATTAATTTTCGGTACGGGTCTTATAAAATTGGGGTTAAACCCATTTCCCACTCAATTTGCTCCCTGATCAAAAATATAAAGTCAGATTTTTGATATCACGCACGAATTCTGATATATATGAAAATTACAATTATGGGCATTTTCAAGGCACATTTCTGGGGCGTTTTGGGGCGTTTCAACCTCTAACATGGAATGGAGTAGGGGAAAAGACACTTTCCTAGCTCAATCTCATAATAACAAGTGTTCGGCATAATAAAGTCTCAAAATAGCAAGAGTAATGAAGATAGTTTCCTCGGACTTGAGGACTCACCAAAGCTTATCTCCAAAGTATCAACTCGCCACATGGAGGATGATCAAAAGGTGCCCCTGTCCCTACATGGTAATATCATGTAGGCATAGAGCATCCGTTAGTACGCTTGAATGTACAAAGTCTGCGGGATGCAATGCAACAAGATATAAGCCAATATAGTCAAAATGCATAATCATAGGCAATGGATATATAAAATCTCAAAAGGGCATGCATGATCAATGCTTGTAGTAAAACATGCTTGTAAAACATTCAACTTGCATAGTACATTATATATGTGTAGGAAGAGACCTTAACCGACATAGATCAAGCGAGCTACTACTTTGAATCCAAGGTATGTGACCCCCTTGACAAGGTATGGTCTACTTGCCATGGTAGCCATACAATGAATAATCCGAGGCATGTCACCCCCTCATCAAGGTGTGGTCTACTTGTCATGGTACCCATACAATGAATAATCCAAGGCATACCACCCCCTTGTCAAGGTGATCGAGGCATGTCACCCCCTCGACAAGGTGTGGTATAACTAGATGGATCCACTAGAAAGCCATGAAAGAGAACATGTATAACATATGGTGGCACATAGTCTAGAGACTAAGACTTTATATAAGGGCCCCTTGAGTCGAGCCCACATCTTGAGCCTCAATCAGTGCTAAGTCTAATCCCACGGAATACTTGAAATAGTCATACTTTAGTCATAACATGAATAACTTGTAAGAGAAATGATAACATGACTTGAGTAGCTCATAACCATGCTTGACCTCTAATAGTGAGCCTAACTTGAATATGAGAATAGATAACAATCATACATGATCCCTTGATTTAACATAAATGGCGCACAAGAGGTACAAATCTTGAAATAAGCTTAACTTGATACTTGTATAATCATAGGTGCTTTTCATGAATTCAATGCATACTTGAAAGCCCTTAATCATCATATAGTCACTTGACTTGTAAATCATGTAATAGATCATCACTAACATTAGAATGCCTGTCATGTCATTTTATCAAACACATGGTGGGTTCGTAATACTTATTCAAATCATAATATTTAAGAGTGAAATAATATGAGTAAACTCAATGCAGATCAACCCACAAAAATGTAGTTAAACCCTCATGTAGGGTACCTCGAAATCCATCATCAAAACTCGTAATAGATCATAGTTTCATAGTTCAAAATATGCATAGTCTCAATCGACAAAAAACAATTCATGGTATAAGCTTGAAATAGATAGTCATGCATAATCAATCAACATTTCATAAAACCCCAACATAATTTATATTCATAATAAATAATAAGAGATACTCATAGATAATACAACTTGAAAGCATGCAATTTTCATAAAAAGGAAGATTGGGCTCCATGGGTAAAAGGACCCATGGATGAAGACCCACATACCACAAACTTGGGTTTTCTTGAGTTGAGCTTGAAGGAAACTTATAGCTTGAAGTGAATCCTTGAGTTCTAAAGTTAATCTTGAAATCCTTGATTTTGGTATGAGATATTTGGTTAAGTCTTGGAGAGGTTTTTGTGAGGGTTTTGAGTGATTATAGAGTTAAAAAACAATGGCTAAGTATAGGTGATTCCAAGTTTTAGGGGGCATGGGGCTATGACCCCAATGCCCTTGGGTGCATAAGATAAACTATGGAAATTTTTGTACTTGTCCGCGACCCAGACCAAATGCGAGGAAAATTTTACACTACTCCGCACCCCTAGCACGTCGCAGTCAGGGCGCGGATGCTCTCTGGATTTCAGAAATTAGCAAAAATTATTTTCACTATGGTTCCTCTAAAATCTATGTTATACCTATTTCTCACTCATTTTTGCCTCCTGATCGAGAATATGAAGTTAGATTTTTGATATCACACACGGATATTGAGATACATGAAAATTAAGATTATGGGCATTTCTGAAGCATATTTTGGGGCGTTTCATAATCCTCATCAAAACCAATACTCATGTATGCATATGCCATGAATGATATGAAAATAGCATGGGCAATAGATATTCAAACTTAAATCAACAATATAATATGAAACTCAAGTAAATTCATAAGTAAATCCATATTTAAATCACAATTCAGATTACTCATGCTTAAATCAAACTTTAAAGGGATAATGCATATTCAAGTCTTCATAATATTCACATAATTCAATATATTAGGGCTTAAATTACTTTAAAAATAAAAATTAATGATAGCCCATATCTCTATTGAATCAAATAAACAATAATATAAAAGACTCATATTTAAAGTAAGCTCAATTTCATAAAATCGAGTAAAAGACTTTTGTGTCATCATGGTTGAAAGGGAGCATGAATCACTTTCACATATCATAGCTAATTAAGTAGATTCAAGAAGAAATTAAGACCCTTCCTTGAGCTCCAAGTTAATCCTCCAATGACTCACTTAAAAAGAGATTTTTAGATGAGAGAATTTGAATATTGTAAGGGTGAGGAATGAATTTGAATAAGAATAGTGGAGTATAGGTCTTTTCAGGGGTTTAGGATGGGTTTGAAAGTCACAAAATATCCTTTAAAAGTAGCCAAAATTACGGGAAAGCCATTAAAGAAACGAACTTCAAAATGTTTCCAGGAGTCCTGTGAAGAAGCTCTTCGATACATGCGAAGAACCTCGGATCGTGCAGAGCTCATGTGGAGATCTCCTTAGCCAAAATAGAGGGAACATAGCATGGATGGGCTTTACAAAAATGAGCATAACTTCTAGATACAAATTCAGAATTAGGTGAAACAAGATGCGTTGGAAAGCCAATACAAAGAAATTCAATTTGGTAGGTTGTAGGCCACACAGTTCAATTTGTGCAAGGAGACATGGCCATTTAAATTTGACCCTTCTACCGATATATATGAAAAACTTAGCCAAAGAAATGAATTTGATCTTGGCTAGATGTAGGAGACCTATGATGACCCTAAACCAAATTGGAATGAATGATTGAAAGTGAATTTAGCTTGAGCTTAAGGGTTCCATGGAAATCATCTTATTAGAGCTTTGCAAAAAGTAGTCGAAAAGTGTTTGAGCGAGTAAATGAGAAGCTAAGTTTTAGAATAAGAACGAATAGTGATGAAGGAGTATTAAATGATTTAAGGGTCCCACTAAAGAGACTGATGGATCGTGTGAGGGCCCGTGAGAGAGTCCTCAGAAAATTCCTCAGTTTAAGGGTGATTCCATTAAAGGTGAAATAGTTCATGAGAGGCTTCAGGGTAATTTGGGCATCCGCATTAATGCACCAAGTTCTGAGATGGTGATTTCACACACAGAAAATGATTTTGGGATGAGAACTTCACGAGAGCACATCTTCATGACTCGTGGAGTGCCACAGGACCCGTCAGGGTCCATGTGGTGCCATCCTTAGACAATTTTTGGGCTAAAAGGCTGGGGAGCTTTCCAAGGGCCACCAAGCTTCCAAGAATTTCCCATGGCTTACACACCTCCGAAAACTTGATTTAAGTACCAATAAAGTCTCACAAAATTTAAGTCCTTACACTTTTGGTTTTCCATTCTCCGTGCCACATCTACGCTCTAGGCTTAGGCCATGACAGCATATCCCCATCATCACATGAACAAGGAAAAACCAATCACCCATTATTAATCATAATCTAAAAAAACACAACACATTCGCTTATTATATCCCCAAACAGGGAATATCAGCATAGACATCATAGGAACACACCCCAATTCAAACACAACATCCCACATTGTAGCCCAAATTGCCATGGCACAAATAATTTCACACAATTCATCATAATAAACATCAAGTGAGTGTCAATGTCCCCAAAATTCATGAATAATTATAGAATTGAAAGGAATGTGACAAACAAAGGACCAACAACCATCAATTTTCACCAAGTCATCAAGAAAACATTTAGCTAGGGTTTCACTACATAGGTACTCAAACAAATCAATAACAATATTCACTTCCAACAAGCACAAAGAAGTACTCATGTCAAGAATCATACCAAATCAAGTTAGGAATATAGATTCTTCCTTAAAAGAAAAAATCAACACAAAAAAGGAATGATTTTTGGTTTCCTTAAGAGAGGGAGTGAAGAAAAACATATGTTATGTGTAAACTAGGAAAAATCCCGTGAAATCAACCTTCAAGGCAAAGAGCTGCGTAGATTTGGTGTTAAAATTGGTGTTAGTGTTACGTAAATAGAATAGAATTGAGACAAAATTAGGGATTTGGGGTGGTGGGTCACGTAATTTGGGAAAACTTTTGTCGGGTGGGTTTGAAAAGGGTTAAAAATAGGAGTAGGGTCAGGTAAATTTCACATAAATGACCTTGGGTGAAACAAGTCCACGACGCAGACTGGTCGTGGACTTGCATTCACGAATTTTTACTTTGTTGTGAATATTTACTTACCTGGCATTTCACTTTGGTTGGAATGACTGTCGTGATGTGGACCTCACCGAATCATCAGTCTTGGCAATCGAAAGCTAGCCATGTGTCCGCGGAGGAAGTGGAGCATCGATCCTTACATGGTGAAATCATGTTGGCAGAAATATATATTAGTACATTGGAATATACTATGTATGTGAGATGAGATGCAAACATGAAATTCTAATACCGTCACTCATAAAATTTAGAAGTCTCCATGCGTGAATTTGTAATGATATCACTCAAATGAGCTTAAGCATGAACAAGGAATAAAGCTCAATATAAAGTAAAATTAATGCATCATATGAACCACAGGTGATGGAATGAAGACATTAAATCTTACACTTTGTGGGAAAAGACCATAACCGACATATAAGACCATGTGAGCTATTACATGGAATCCAACATAACCACCTATGCAAGTACGGGGAGACCACTTGCCGGGTGGAACTCATCACTTAAGCATGCATCTTTCTTTAACATATGCCTATGTGGATCCACTAGCCAAGCCTACAAGGGCTCCTATGCTGCACATAGTTAATGGGGCAAAGGGTTGCTAGTAGGGTACCCTTATCGAACCCACCTTAATGCCTTATCTGGTGATAAGTCAATCTCATGGAATACTATAAAGCATCTAGATAGTCATGTAACGTAACTTAGAGTCATAAGTAATAATTTCATAGTAGTAGCTCGAAACTCGAAAACCATCTAATTGAGGATTGGCCTTTCACATTGAGGGTCCATTTTAACATCTCTTAAGGGTAATTTCAACTTGCTTATATTTTTAACAAGAGTATCAACTTTAAAACTTTCTTTATGCCCTTATTACTGACATCATTGAATTCATCATAACTTGGTAAGCCTATGCATTGACTTGAAATCATCTAATTCAATGAAATAATGCATGAACACGGATAAATGTAAAACTTAATTCTAGGATTAGGCAGCCCATACATCATTGGTAAACGCTAAGTTGGGAAGTCATGACTATAAACTTGAAATGAAATCTCATGGTATATCATCACATATCATTATTAATATTAAAATACATGTAAATATGTCATAAAAATGTCAAAAAATGTATTGTCACGCAACTCAACATTTTTAAGAACTTAAAGAAAAGATGAAAATGATTTAATGGGGAACATTGTAGATGGAGAATACTGACAAATCAAACTCACATACCTCTGAATGACCTTAAGGAAAGGCTTAGAGAAGTTGAAGAAGAAAATCCTTGTAAGCAAACCTAACCTTTCCTTGAAAGCCTCTTTTCCTTAGATAAATTTGAGAGAATGAGAATGGAGTGAATTTGTGACACCTCATAACTCTATGCTCTTATGTATCCATGTTTCAAGGCTCATTTGGTTGGGTTGGGAGTGTATTAGGGTCATGGGAGACTTCTAGTACTTAGACGAGTTCAAGACTTCCCTATGAGTGGAGTTTTGGGTGTTGGTTTATGCAGGGGTCAACTTTGAATGAGAATACATGTTATCACACTTTGCACTAGATGACCCATGACATTTCAAATGAAATCCCTTTGAGTGAGCTTTCCGATGCACTTGGTTTCACCTCTTTTAGAGTTCGGAGTCAAAAGTTATGGCCATTTTACTGAAGACTGCCAGTGTAAAGTTACACTATGAGACCACTATTATGGGTTGAGAGTCAGGGTAAGAGTCGTAGTTCGGGCTTGTAGAAATTTCCAGAAACTCTAAAATTGAGCCTAGGGTTACGGGAGGGGTCCTACGGGTCGTAGTACTGTTTATGGGTCATAAAGGGGCCCGTAACTGACGTTTGGCAGCTTTTTAGGAAGGGTTATGTTGGTCCTTTCCCACCTTTTCTAAGCTCTATATTGATGTTTTTATACTTATTTAAGGTCCCAAACTCTTAAGTTCATCATTTTATTACCAAAATACTCTCTCTAAAACCCTCTAAGACTTCTCCAAATCATTTTCAAATCCCCTATTCAAATTAAAGGAAACTCAAGAACAAGTTTTGGATTTCAAAATGTCATTCCAAGCTCCAAGTCTTTCTCAACTCATTTTCAAGAATTCAAAATCTAAGGTATATGGGTTTCAACAATTGGGTACTTTCACCCATGGTGCCCAAGCTTCCTTTTTACATAAATTGCATATTTCTAGGTTGAATTACTTATGGGTCTTACTTATTATGAATTTGACTATGAACTATATTGGGGTTTCATTAAAGTGTAATCTTTTAAGTATGTTTTGAGCTATGGATCTATGATCTTCTTTGAGATTTAATGAGGGGTTTTAATATATATTGCATGATGGTATTACCAAATATTGGTGAGTGATTTTACATTAATTGTTCTTGCATGATTTCACTCTTGAATTGTATGATTTCACACTAACATTTAACACCTGCTAAGCATTTGATAAAATGTCCAATTAAGGTTTCTTGAGTTGTTGAAGGCCTAATTCTTGGTATATGAGTTAAGTGACCTAATGATTATGAAAGGAATGTATATATGAGTTGTTATCATGAAATGCATCTACAGTGTTGTGACTTGACTATAGCCAATTGAGGGGTGAGGCCTCAATCACCTCGAATGGGGGTGGTATGCCATTAACCAATTAAGGGATTGATACCTCAATCATTTCTGGCGGAGGGTGTTCATGTCCATCAACTAATTGAGGGGTTGATACGTCTATCCCCTCCGATGAGGATGGTAAGACATTAACCAATTGTGGGCTTGATACCTCATTCACTTCTGATGGAGGGTGGTCATGTCCATCAACCAATTGAGGGGTTGATTCCTCAATCACTTCTAAGAGGTGGTCTACTTTGGATTCCAAGTACTAAGTTTGCTTAGTCTATGATGATGGTCTCTTCCTTCACAAGCAATATGTACTATATATAAGCATGTGCACTTCAGGTATCATTCATGCATGTCATATTGCTATATGTTCATATATTGCCTACTTATGCATTTCGATTATGTTGTCAATCTATTGTTGCATTGCATCCTATATACTTAGTACATTTAAACGTACTAACGCATACTCTATCTCTACATGATATTACCATGTAGGAACCGGAGCCCCACTTGATTATCCTCCACCTCCACATGGCCAGTACGATTTCTCTCAAAGCAAGTTGGTGAGTCCGCAACTCCGAGGACATACTTCTCTTGATTTATGCTATGCATTGACTCTTTTTATGTTGAAAACTTATGACTATGAGGGTGAGCCCAGATATTGTCTTGGCCCCCACTCCTATTTATGTAGTTGTGGTATTGTTGGAATCTTATAATGTATTAATGATATACTATTGGCTTGTTATGTTTCTATGGTATCAAGGATGTCCTATAGCCCCATATTCCCTTCTTATTATCTCTTATTGTTGATTTATAGCTTCTGCGACCAAAGATATATAATGATATGTTAATAGGCTTGTTTGGGGATCCCTTTAGGTTCCTCATTCATCGTATCACATCTAGGCCCTAGGCTTGGATCGTGACATACTTGGTATCAGAGTACTAGGTTGTTAATGGTCCTCGGCATCCAACACACCACGTTTATTAGAGTCTTATTCATGGCTTTGCTGTGCACTAAAACCATGGGTAAGACGCTATGAGACGTTTTAGGAAATATTTCCCCTCTTCTTACTCTATGTCGTGCTATAGAAGTTAAGGTAAGGTTCTTCCCTAATGATTGTTCTTTGCTATGCTAGATCATGCCTAACCAAGAGGAAGAAGAGCCCGTACACCTGAGGAACGACTAGCTCATGGAGAGCTCTAGGATACTCTCACCTTGCTAGCTCAAGCCATGGCTAACCAAGTCAACCAAGGGGCCCAAGCCCCTCATGCTCTTACTCTGGCATCTAGGGTGAGGGATTTCATGAGGATGAACCCACTAGAGTTCAATGGATCTAAAGTGGATAAGGACCCTCAAGAGTTTATTGATGAGGTATACAAAGTGTTGTCTATCATGGGTGGAAGGTCGGAAGAGAAGGCGGAGTTGGCACCTTACTAACTCAAGGGGGTGGCCCAAATATGATATACCAATGGAAGGAGGAGAAAGGGAACAACAATGTGGTTCTTTGGGAGGAGTTAAGGTGGCTTTCCTCAACCAGTTCTTTCCTCCTGAGCTTAGGGAGGCCAAAATGATAGAGTTCATGAATTTGAAGCAAGGATCTATGAGTGTGGGGGAGTATGCACTCAAGTTCAACCAACTCTCAAAATATGCTCCACACTTGGTTGTCGACACAAGGTCTAGAATGAACAAGTTCGTGATGGGTGTATCCGATTTGGTAAATGAAGAGTGCCGGGCTTCTATGTTGATTAGTGAAATGGAGTTGTCCCGCTTGATGACTAATGTCAAACAATTGCAGAGGGAGAATTGAGAAAGAGAAGGTGTAATGAGGCCAAGAGGGCCCATTTTGATGGTAAGTTTCAAACTCCCGAGAGTGGTCGGTTTTATCAAGGCTAAGGGCCTTCTCATGCTCCTAATAGAAGATTTGTCATGACTACCCAAGGGTCCAAGGTGATGGTGGTAGGGCCTAATGCTATATGTCCAAAGTATGGTAGGGGTCATGGTGACCCATGCTTGAGGGATACCAATGCTTGTTTTGGTTGTGAGGAGATAGGCCACAAAATAATTGATTGTATAAGAAATCACAATAAGGGTAGAGATGGTCGTCCACAAGGCCGGGGTGCAAATGCAGTTCCTTTGGGGAAAGAAGGCCAACAAGGTGGTGTCCCAAGGCATAATCGGTTTTATGCTCTTCAATGGAGACAAGGGGTAGATGAGGTGCCCCATGTCGTCACCGGTATGTTAAAAGTCCTTGATTTTGATGTATATGCATTGATAGACCCGGGTGCCACCCTTTCTTTTATTACTCCTCTTATTGCCAAAAATTTTCATGTTGAACCCTGAATTATTGTGTGAGTCTTATGAGGTGTCTACTCACATTGGTGCATCTATTGTTGCTAGAAACATCTATAGAAATTGTCCCATTTGTATCTTGCATAAAATATTGTCTTGTGATCTTGTTGAGTTAGATATGGTGGATTTTGATGTTATTCTTGGGATGGATTAGTTGCATGCATATTATGCCTCTTTTGATTGTGGAACCCGTAGGGTCAAATTCTAATTCCCAAATGAACTCGTCCTTGAGTGGGAGAGTCATGATGTGGTGGTCAAGGGTAGGTCTATCTCTTGCATTAAAGCCCAAAAGTTGATCTCTAAGGGGTGCCTCTATCATCTTGTGAGGGTTAGGGATATTGAGTCCAAAGTCCTTCCTATAGAGTCGGTTCTGGAGGCAAATGAGTTTCTTGTTGTCTTTCCTAATGACCTTCCTCATGTTCTTCACAAAAGGGAAATATACTTTGGTATAGACATCCTCCCCAGTACTCAACTCATTTTTATTCCCCCTTACAGTATGGCCCAGGCAGAGTTAAAGGAGTTGAAGGAGCAATTGAGGGATTTGTTGTAGAAGGGTTTTTATTAGACCTAGTCAATCACCATGGGGTGCACCGGTGTTGTTTATAAAGAAGAATGATGGGTCTCTTAGAATGTGTATTGACTACCAGCAATTTAATAGGGTCACCTAAAGATAAAGTATCATCTACCAAGGATTGATGATTTGTGCGACCAATTTCAAGGGGCTAGTCACTTCTCTAAGATTGATCTTTGGTCCAGGTGTCATCAAGTGAAGGTGATGAAGTGCGATATTCCCAAGACGGCCTTCCGGACTAGGTATGGGCATTATGTATTTCTGGTTATATCTTTTGGGTTTACCAATGCACCGGCTATCTTCATGAATCTTATGAATAGGATCACTAAACCTTACCTTGATTTGTTTGTTGTGGTTTTCATTGATGATATTTTGATCTATTCTAATAGTGAGGAGGATCATGTGCTCATTTGAGGGTAGTGCTAAAAAGATTGAGGGAAGATAAGTTGTATGCTAAGTGTGAGAAATGTGAATTTTTGTTGAAAGAGGTTGCCTTTCTAAGTCATGTAGTGTCAGGGGATGGTATTAAGGTGGATCCTAAAAAGATGGATGTGATTAGAAATTGGCCTAGACCATTGACCCCATCATACATTAGAAGTTTGTTGGGCTTAGTGGGTTACTACCGGAGGTTTGTGAGTGGGTTTTCTTCTATTGCTTCTCCCATGACTAAATTGACCTAAAAGAAGGCTAAGGTTGTGTGTACTGGTGAGTGTGAAAAGAGTTTCCAAAACCTTAAAGGATAAGCTTGTCTCCACTCCTATCTTGTCTCTACCAGAAGGGCTGGAAAGGTTTTTTGTGTATTGTGATGCCTCCAGGATTGTTTGGGTTCTGGTTTGATACAAAATGGTAAGGTGATACCCTATACTTCTAGACAACTTAAGGTGCATGAAAAGAATTATCCTACTCATGATCTTGAATTGTCCGTCGTAGTATTTGCTTTGAAAATTTGGCGTCATTATTTGTATGGGGTGCATGTTGATGTGTTTACCGATCATAAGAGTCTCCAGTATGTTTTCACTCAAAAAGATCTCATCTTTAGGCAAAGAAGGTGGTTAGAACTTCTTAAGGATTATGATATGAGTGTGTATTATCGTCCCAGTAAGGCTAATATTGTGGCCGATGCTTTGAGTAAAGTGTCTATCGGTAACTTAGTTCAGTGTTAATGATAATGAGAAGATGGCTAGAGAGGTTCATCGGTTGGCTAGATTGAGGGTTAGGTTAGAAGAGGTAGATAATGGTGGTATTGTGGTTGTTGATGGTTCAAAATCATCCTTGGTTGATGAGGTAAAAGCAAAGCAAGATTGTGACTCCTCCTTGTTAGACTTGAAGGCCTTGGTGAGAGAGGGCAAGATGGAGGTTTTCTCCCAAGGGGGAGATGATGCCCTTAGGTACCAAGGTAGGTTGTGTGTGCTTAGTATGGGTGGCTTGAGAGATTCTTGATGAGGCTCATAACTCTTTCGATTCCATTTATCCGGGTTCTACAAAGATGTATTGGGATTTGAGAGAGGTGTATTGGTGGGCAGGTATGAAGAAAGACATTGCTAAGTTTGTTTCCGATTAACATAATTGCCAACAAGTTAAAGCCAAACATGAAAGGCTGGGGGGCCTAACCCAAGACATAGAGATTCCTACTTGGAAGTGGGAGGACATTAACATGGATTTTGTGGTTGGGTTGCCTAAGACAAGAGAGGGTTTTGATTCTATTTGGTTTGTGGTTGATAGAATGACGAAGTCGGCTCATTTCCTACTGATCAAAACTACTTATGGTGCCGAAGATTATCCTAAGTTGTACATTCACAAGTTGGTTAGATTGCATGGGGTATGCTTGGCTATCATATTGGATCGTGGTGCTTAATTCACTTCACACTTTTGGAGGTCATTCCAAAGGGGCCTTGGTATCAAGGTTAAGCTTAGTACGGCCTTTTACCCTCAAACGGATGGCCAAGCTGAAAGAACTATCCAAATTCTTAAAGATATGCATAGGGCTTGTGTATTGGAGTTTAAGAGTAGTTGGGATGATCATCTACCATTGATTGAGTTTGCTTATACTAATAGCTATCATGCAAGCATTGATATGGCTCCTTTTGAGGCACTTTATTGAAGGCATTGTAGGTCCCCTCTAGGATGGTTTGAGGTGGGGACATGGCCTTGTTAGGTACAAATTTGGTTATGGAGGCCATGGAGAAGGTGAGGGTGATTAGAGAAAGACTAAAAACTGCCCAAAGTCGACAAAAGTCTTATGCCGATGTGAGGAGAAGGGATCTTGAACTCAAAGTTGGTGATTGGGTCTATTTGAAGGTCTTACACATGAAGGGTGCGGTCCGGTTTGGCAAAAAGGGTAAGTTGAGCCCTATATTTATGCGTCCCAATAGAATGTTGAGGAAGATTGGTGAGATGACCTATGAGTTGTAGTTGCCCAATGACATGCATATGGTATATTCGGTCTTCCATGTGTCGAGACGGAAGGATATGTGTGGGTGATCCTAGTACTATTGTGCCTCTAGATGTTATGGGTGTCGTTGAAGACAATTTTACATATGAGGAGGTTCCGATAGAGATCTTGGATAGGCAAGTGAAGAGGTTGAGGAACAACGAGGTCCTTTTTCTTCGTCAAGATTCTTTGGAGAAACCAACAAGTTGAAAGTGTCACATGGGAAGCTGAGGCCGACATGCTAAAGTGATATCCATATCTCTTCCACTCTATTTAAGCCTGAGGTACTAATTTAAGTTCCCCTCTGTGTTTTCAAGTCTTAAGTCTCGACCCTTATGTCATTGCATGCATTCATGTTTATATTGTATGGTGCTTTTTGATGTTCATGTTCAGACTTTTTGAAAATAATTCTTAAGTGCATTTGTTGTATCCATGTTGGGCCAAAATCTTCATGATTACCTTTCTTGTGTACGTTTCTTTGACATTCGGGGACGAATGTTCCCAAGGGTGAGATATTGTGACACCCCGTAACTCCATGCTCTTATGTATCCATGTTTCAAGCCTCATTTGGTTGGATTGGGAGTGTATTAGGGTCATGGGAGACTTCTAGTACTTAGACGAGTTCAAGACTTCCCTATGAGTTGAGTTTTGGGTGTTGTTTTATGCAAGGGACAACTTAAAACGTGCTTACCTTTTAGCACACTTGGAAGTGGATGACCCATGACATGTCAAATGAAAGCCCTTTTAGTTATCTTTCCGACGCACTTGGTTTCCCCTCATTTAGAGTTCGGAGTCAAACGTTATGGCCATTTTACTGAAGACTGCCAATGCAGAGTTGCACTACGAGACCACCGTTATGGGTCGTAAGTCGAGGTACGAGTTGTAGTTCGGGCTCATAGCAATTTGCAGAAACTCCAAATTTGAGCCCAGGGGTTACGGGAGGGGTCCTACGGATCGTAGTACTATTTACGGGTCGTAACGGGGCCCGTAACAGACGTTTGACAGCTTTTTAGGAATGGTTATTTTGGTCCTTTCACACCCTTTATATCCTCTAGATTGACATTTTTATACTCATTTAAGGTCCCAAACTCTTAAGTTCATCATTTTATTGCCAAAATATTCTCTCTAATACCATCTACGACTTCCCCAAATCATTTTCAAATCCCCCATTAAAATTCAAGGAAACTCAAGAACAAGTTTTGGATTTCAAAACCCTATTCCAAGCTTCAAGTCTTTCTCAACTCATTTTCAAGAATTCAAATTCTAAGGTATGTGGGTTTCAACCAGTAGGTCCTTACACCTATGGTACCCAAGTGTCCTTTTTACATAAATTGCATACTTCTAGGTTGAATTACTTATGGGTCTTACTTAGTATGAATTTGACTATGAACTATATTTGGGTTTCATTAAAGCGTGATTGTTTAACTATGTTTTGAGCTATGGATCTATGATCTACTTTGAGATTTGATGAGAGGTTTTAATATAAATTGCGTGAGGGTATTACTAAGTGTTGGTCGGTAGTTTTACATTGATTTTTCTTGAATGATTTTACTCTTGAATTGCATTATTTTACACTAACTTTCACACCCGCCAAGTGTTTGATAAAATGTCCAATTAAGGTTTCTTCAGTTGTTGAAGGCCTAATGCTTGGTATATGAGTTAAGTGACTTGATGATGATTAAAGGAATGTATATATAAGTTGTTATCATGAAACGCATCTATAGTGTTGTGAGTTGACCATAGCCAATTGAGGGGTGATGCCTCAATCACCTTGAATGGGGGTAGTATGCCATCAACCAATTAAGGGGTTGATACCTCAATCACTTCCGACGGGGGGTGATCATATCCGTCAACCAATTGAGGGGTTGACACCTCAATCGCCTTCGATGGGGGTGGAAAGCCATCAACCAATTGAGGGGTTGATACCTCTTTCACTTCCAATGTAGGGTGGTCATGTCCATCGATCAATTGAGGGGTTGATTCCTCAATCACTTCTAAGGGGTGGTCTACCTTGGATTCCAAGTACTAAGTTTACTTGGTTTATTGTGATGGTCTCTTCCTTCATATGTAATATGTCCTATATATAAGCATGTTCACTTCAAGTATCATTCATGCATTCCATATTGCTATATGCTCATCTATTTCCTACTTATGCATTTCGATTATGTTGCCTATATGTCATGACCCAAACTAGGGCCTAGATGTAACACCGCGCAAGGGGAACCCAAAGGAACCCCAAGCAAGCCTCTTAACATATCATTACACATCCTTGGTCGCAGAAGTAATTAAACACAATAAAAGAGTAGAAATAAGGGCATAGGGACTAAGGGAAAACCCTTATTTCATAAAAACTTCAAGAGAGTCAAGCTCATAACATCTTTACATATTTGTCCAACAACACCTCTAAACATGGAACTTAGTAGGGGCCAAGGCAAGCAACCGGGCTCACCCTCATACTAATGACATTAGGTAATCCAAATATACGAGATATAGTCTAAACATAAGCATGAAAGAAGATAGATATTGTCCACAGACTTGAGGACTCACCAAAATCTAACTTGAACAATCCGTCTAGCCACAAGGAGGAGAATCAATAGAAGCTCTGTTTCCTACGTGGTAATATCATGTAGGCATAGAGTATCCGCTAGTACGTTTGAATGTACTAAGTATGTAGGATGCAATGCAACAATAGATAGGCAACATAATCAAAATGCATAATTAGGCAATAGATGAGCATATACTAATATGTCATGCATGGAAGATGCTTAGAGTAGATCATACTTGTATAGAACATAATACATGTGTAGGGACAGACCATTATTAGTATATATCCAACGTCTACCACTCCCTTGGAGAGGCGAATGAGATACGAACCCCTCAACAGGTTGATGAGGTACAAACTCCCCAACATGGTTGATGAGGTACAAACCCCCCAACATGGTTGATGGAGTAGAAACCCCCCAATGTGGTTATCAAGGTACAAACCCCTTGACATGGTTGTACGGGCCGACCACCTCCCGAGTGAGACGATCGAGGTACAATTCCCTAGGTAATTACTCGGGCCTACAAACCCCCGAGTGAGGATTGGTCAATTCCCAAAACTATAGAAATAATATCATATACATATATTCCTTTCATCATCATATAGTCATTCAACTCATAAGACATGCATTGGACCTTCAATTCCTTAAGAAATCATAATCCGGACATTTTATCAAACACTTGGCGGGTGTATAGTGCTAGTATAAAATCATACAATTCAAGAGTGAAATCATGCAAGAAAACTTGAAGTAAAATAGGCCACCATTACTTGGTAATACCATCTTGCAAAATACATTGAAACCCCTCATCAAATCCAAAGAGAGATCACAGTTCTAAAGCTTAAAAGATGCATAATCATAATAGGTAAATCATCTCATGGTATAGACATAAAAATGAGTAATCATGTATTTTCAACCAAACTTTCATAAATTCCCAATATAGTATATGATCATAATTTCTAATGAATAATATCCATAAGCAACACAACTTGGAAAAATGTAATTTTCATAGAAATGAAAAATTGGGCTTCATGGGTGAACTGTACCTATGAATGAAACACATGAAGAAGTCCAGGCACCATCTTGGACCATATCTTGGTCAAGATATTGCAGCCACCAAACAAGCCACCACTCCACCGTCCTGCCACCATTTTTTAAGATGGATTTTTTGTTCACACCTCTAAAATCTACTACAAAAAGAGGTACGAATTCTCATTTGTAACACACCAAGAAAAAAACCAAAAACACCAAGATAAGAGTGTAGTAAAAGTGTGAGTCTGAGAGTTGTTTTGTAATCTATTCTTGTGAGCAATAGAAGAAATTTTTTTTCCTCTCAAATTCATGTTTATCAATGCTCAATTGTTCTCTTGGGCTACAATAAGTGGTATCAGAGCCAAGTTAGAAGCGTTGGTCGATTTTTTTTTGTGACGGGGATACTATTCACCGGAGTTCTGCCGAAGACTGTTCACCAGGTTTTCTGAGTTTTATTCGAAATCTAATTCTGACTGCACCATTGGATTTGTCTCGTCGAACGGAGTCCAAAACACCAAATGGCGACTTAATCGAAGTTCAAACAAGCCTAGAAATCGCAGTCAAAGTTCGGTCAACTATGCTGAAATTTTGTCAGTGACGAAGATACTGTTCATCGGAGTTCTGTCGGAGACGACGACACTGTTCGCCGAAGAACGATGGAGAAGACGACAAAAAATACTATTCATAGTTGGAATCTGTAATAGTTTCAAAAATTACAAATTGACCCCTCAATTTTTCTAAAATTTTAATTTGTTCCCTTAACTTTTAGGAAATGTCAGTTTGGCCCCTAATTTTCCTAAAATTACAGTTTGACCCCTAATCTTTCTACAATTACAGTTTGGTCCCTAAAGTTTTTGAAATTATTATTCTACCCCAATAGTGGAATTTTGGCCCCGAAGTGTCAATTCCACCTTTTTGACTGTTCCGGATGTAATAATGAGCTCCATTGTTCAAGATCCAACCTTGTTTTGGTGAATTGAGCTATTGCAAGGTGATAATGACCATAGAAGAGTCAACATCATCTTCCGGAGCCATGGTTATGCTTATTGCCACCAACTACACGTTGTAGAGACCTTGGATGGAAGATCTCCTAAGCTGTAAAGATTTATTCAATCCTATCGAAGTGAAAATCCTGATCTCGCCAAGGAGTCAGAATGGAAGAAATCAAACCGAAAAACTATATGTCAAATCCGTCAATAGATTGATCATAGTGTCTTCTATCATGTTGCACAAGAAACAGACGCATATGCCCTATGGAAGAAGTTGGAGGACATGTACCAGGCCAAGATCGCTCGGAATAAAGCCCTGTAGATGATGCGTTTAATCAATATGAAGCTTAAAAATGGAACTTCAGTTGCCGAGCATACCAGTGAGTTCCAGATCTTGGTCAACCAGTTGTCGTCTGTAGAGATGCCACTTGGCGATGAAGTTCAGGCGCTGCTACTACTCAGTTCCATTCTCGATAGTAGGGAAACGTTGGTCGTATCACTCAGTAACTCAGCCCCAGATGGCAATCTTACCATGTCAATGGTCAAGGACGCTCTATTTAGTGAAGAGGCAAGGCAAAAGGACATGGGCACAGATCAGACCCATGCCCTTGTCATAGAGAACCGGGGAAGGCAACAAAAGAGTAGCAAAGACAAATGGAGAGGCAGAAGCAAGAGTAGAGGCAGATCCACTGATGGCAGGAAACCAACATATAAGTGTCATCATTTTGGAATTGAAGGACATATGAAGAAGAACTGCTACAAATGGAAAGAGGAGAAAGCCCAGAGCAGTTCGCAGCCGAAGAACAAGGGTGGAGAAACATTAGTTACTATTATTAGAGATGTAGCTTATTGTTCAACCCATGATGAGACATGCCTTCACGTCTCAAGAGAAGATACAGAATGGGTGGTAGATACTGCAGCATCCTACCACATTACTCCACATAAGGAATACTTCACAACGTATAAAGGTGGAAACTTTGGAGCTGTAAAGATAGGGAATTCTAGTTCCTCTAGGATTGTAGGGATTGGTGATATTCTGATAAAGACAAGTTCCAGGAGTGCAATACTTTGAAGGATGTCCACCATGTGCCAGATCTTCGGCTGAATCTTCTTTCAGGTATAGCTCTTGATAAACAGGGCTATGATAGTCATTTTAGTAAAGGCACATGGAAGTTGTCAAGAGGCACTATGACAGTCGGTCGAGGACATATTTGTGGCACGTTATACAAGACTCATGTGAAGATATTCACAGACAGCCTCAATGTAGCAGAAAAGGAGGCTTCTCAAAATTTATGGCACTAGAGACTCGGCCACATGAGTAAGAAAGGGTTGTCTACCCTGATGAAGAAGGATCTTATCAATGTGGACAAGGATACTACACTAGATCCTTGCAATCATTTTCTGTTTGGTAAGCAGCATAGAGTCTCATTTAATTCCTCTTCAACGAGAAGATCAGAGTAACTCAGTCTGGTACACTCTAATGCATATGGTCCCTTAGAGGTTGAATCACTCAGCGGCAACCGATACTTTCTAACATTCATCGATGATGCTTCTCGAAAGTTGTGGGTGTATTTCTTGCAGACGAAGGACCAAGTGTTTGATTACTTCAAACTGTTCCATGTCATGGAAGAACGTGAGACAGGAAAGAAATTAAAGTGTCTTCGATCCGACAATGGAGGTGAATACTCTTCCAGGCAGTTCGATGCCTATTGCAGATCATATGGCACCCAACATGAGAAGATGGTCCCATGCACCTCTCAACACAATGGTGCAGCTGAAAGAATGAACTGAACAATCATGGAATGTGTTCGGAGCATGCTCAGTATGGCTCAGTAGCAAAGCCATTCTGGGGATAAGCAGTCAGAGCCGCCTGTTACTTGATCAACCTATCAGTACCATTGGATTTTGAAGTTCTGGAGAAACTTTGGTTTGGAAAGGATCCATCATACTCTCACTTGAGAGTATTTGGGTGTTTGGCGTACGCACATGTATCCAAGGAGCTCAGACAGAAGCTAGATGCAAGGACCACTCCATGCATTTTCATTGGCTATGGAGATGAAGAATTTGGATACAGGTTATGGGATCCAAAGGAAAGGTGATCAGAAGTAAGGACGTGGTTTTCCATGAAAGTCAGACAATTGATGACATTGAAAAACCCACAGTGTCTCAGAAGACAAATGTTGCAGATCAGATGCCAGAAGCAGCAACAGAACCATTCATGAGAAATGGTGATGTTGCGCTAGAAAATATGCCAGAAGTAGAAGACAATGAGGAAAGTGACGATGCTGAGCAGGGGGAGTCACAACCCCATCTGGCAGACGTTCCAAGACCATCACAAGGCCAAGATGATGGTGGATCTCCTCAGATCGTTCCAGAAGTTCTTAGACCTGAACGAGGTTGGATTCCTTTGAGAAGATATCCAAAATCCAAGTACCTTCTACTTACTGAAGATGGAAAACCAGAGAGTTTCCATGAAGCAGTATCTCATAAGGACAAATAAAAGTGGTTTCTCGCAATGCAGGATGAAATGGAGTTTCTGTAGAAAAATCAAACTTATGAGATCATAGAACTTCCACGAGGGAAGAAGGCACTAAAAAATAAGTGGGTGTTCAAGCTGAAAAAGGATGGTAGCGGAAAAGTGGTGAAATACAAAGCACGGCTTGTAGTCAAAGGATTCCAACAGAAAAAAGGGATCGACTTTGGCGAGATATTTTCACCAGTAGTCAAGATGACTTCAATTAGAGTCATACTTAGAATGGTCGCAAGTATGAACTTTGAGCTTGAACAGATGGATGTAAAGACAGATTTTCTTCACGGAGACTTAGAGGAAGAAATCTACATGGAGCAGCCAGAAGGTTTTGAGGTTTCGGGAGACAACCTCATATGCAAGCTGAAGAAAAGCTTGTACGATCTGAAGCAGGCACCTAAGCAGTGGTACAAGAAGTTTGACTCATGCATGGCGAGACAAAGGCACAAGAAAACTTCAGCAGATTAATGTGTCTACATTTAGAAGTTTTCTGACGTAAATTTTGTTGCTTTTCTACTATATGTAAATGATATTATGATCGTGTGGAAAGACGTAACAAAGATCAACCAGCTAAAGAAGGAACTCTGTAAGTCTTTTGATATGAAAGACTTAGGACCAGCTCAACAAATATTGGGAATGCAGATCACCCGAGATAGGAAGAACCGGAGGTTACGGCTATCTCAGGAAAAGTATATTGAACGAGTTGCTTGCACGGTTCAACATGAACAATGCCAAACCAGTTAGCATTCCATTAGCCAACCATTTCAAGTTGAGCAAGAGA
>JAPFFP010115066.1:0-18233 GCA_026153255.1 Solanum medicagineum | reverse complement strand
ATTTGATAAAATATCCGGTTATGATTTCTTGAGGAATTGGAGGTCCAATGCATATCTTATGAGTTGAAAGACTTCATGATGATTTTACGATGTGTCCAATTCATGGAAATGTAAATGATGTTGTAAACCCTGGTTCGAACACTTTCTCAAATATTTCACCTCTTGTGATGTCACGACCCAAGCCTCGTGTCTAGATGTGACACGACGAATGGGGAACCCGAAGAAACCCCAATTAAGCCTATCAACTTATCATTGCAAATCATTGGTCGTGGAAGCATATAACAGACCTCAAATAAGATTAAGGGGCAAAAGGCTAAAAGATAGCTTGCAAAACAACATCAATAAGGGCCAAGGAATCATTGGTCATAACTTTGACACATAACTTGTCCAACAAACACCTCTAAATAAATAGATAGAGCGGGGGCCAAGACAAAGTAACTAGGCTCACCCTCATACTCAGAATAGAATATAAGAAAGTGTCTCAATACATAGATAATAGCAATGTTAGACTAAGGTCCCTGAAATGGAGCGCTCACTAACAAGCTTAGAATAGCATCGACTAGCCACTTGGAGGAGGAGGATGATCAACTTGAGCACCGCTCCTTACATGGTGATATCATGTAGGCAAGAGTACGAGTTAGTACGTCTAAATGTACTAAGTATATGGGTGCAATGCAATAACAGATAGACATTATACTCAAACTGCATATATTAGACAATAGGCATAGTATAACAATATGGCAAGTATGATCACTGCATAAGTAAAACATGTTTTCAATACTTATGCTAATATAAGAAATCATATGTGTAGAAGAGACCAAGCTAGAGTCCCAATGATGGTTGGGAGATGCCATTTACACCTGGACACCCTGGTGGCAAGGTACAAACCCCGCACATGGTTGATGTCATTCACACCTGGACACCCTGGTGGCAAGGTACATACCCCTCACATGGTTATTCGGGCTCCTATACCTCCTGGACCGGGCATGGTCGAATGAAATACATTATATAGAACATATATATATTATGTACATAAGCTCATTTCATCATCATAACATCATTCATATCATATCTCATGCTTTGGACCTTTAATTCCTCAAGAAACCAGAACCGAAAATTTTATCAAATACCTTGCGGGAGTATAATGGGGGTAAAAGACCATGCAATTTAAAGATGAAATCATGCAAGAAAATCTCTAGTAAAACCATTAATCAACAAATTTCAACACCCCCAAGACATTTACATCAAAACCCCTTATCAAATCCAACATTAGATCCAAGATTTAGATCTCAAAACATGCTACAACAACCATACTTTCATGAACTAAAATCACTGTATACTAAATTTCTTAATATACAAGACTCACATGAAAAATCAACTTTAAATCATGCAATATTAGTAAAGAGGAGGCTTAGGCACCTTGGGTGGAAAGACCTAATGGTTCAACACCACATACCTTAACTTTGGAGAAGTTCTTAGTAAAGGTTGACAATGGAGACTTGAAGTTTGAAGAAAATCCTTAAATTCGGATGAGGGTTTTGAGTCTTGAATTTTAGAGTGGAAATATGGCTAAGTGTTTTGGGGAGTATTGGGGAATGTGTAGGATGATTTAAGGGTGAAATTTGACTAAGTATAGATAAAAACACATTTGGGGAAACTTGGGCCCAACACTAAGAGTATTTTGGCCCACACAAGAAAAGTACCAGGTGAAAAACACATCTCCGCGTCGCGGAAGCATCGCGAACAACTCGCTAGAAATCGTCAGTTAAAAATTTATAATTGCTAATCTTTTTCTCTTAAATCGGGGCTAGACCCTCTTTCACATAATTTCAACACCCGATCACGAATATGAAGTCAGCTTTTTGAAATAATGAATGGATTTTTATATATATGGAAATTAAAATTTTGGGCATTCCGAGGCACGATTTTTGGTTGTTTCAATATCTCCCCCTTGGTAATATTCGTCCCCGAATGTAAAAGAGATATACAAGACAAGAGTGATCATGAACAAACTAGCCCCAACAAGAATGAAACATAACATGTAAAACACCATTTTCAAAATCTCAACATAAGTGTAAAATCATCATAAGTTTACCAACTTAAACATGAATGCATATGAATGACATAGGGGTTGAAATGTAAGACTTGAAATCACATATGGGACTTAGGATTTTTTCTTTCCTCAACCTTTCCCTAATCATCCTAACCTTCTCAAGAGCATCCATAACCAGATCTGGCCCCAATAAAGCCACCTCTACAACCTCAAACCAACCCACTAGTGATCTACAACTTCTCCCATAAAGAGCCTCAAAAGGAATCATATCGATGCTAGAGTGATAGCTCTTGTTATAGGAAAAATCAATCAATGGAAGATGGTCATCCCAACTACCTTTAACTCCAAGACACAAGCCCTAAGCATATCCTCAAGTGTTTGAATTATCCTTTCGGCTTGGCTATCCATTTGAGGGTGGAAGGTTGTACTAAGGTGAACTTTAGTACCAAGACCCTTTGAGAAGTCCTCCAAAAGTGTGAAGTAAATTGTCCACCCCGGTCTGATATGATGGATAAAGAAACCCCATGTAACATCACTAACTCATGGATGTACAACCTTTCATACTCTTCAGCCTCATATGTAGTCCTAATTGATAGAAAGTGATCTGACTTCGTCATCCTATCAACCACCACCCATATAAAATCAAAACCTTTCCTAGTCTTGGACGACGCAACCAAAAAATCCATATTAATTACCTCCCATTTCCAAGTAGGAATCTCTCTGTCTTGGGTTAGGCCACCCGGCCTTTGATGTTCGGGCTTGACTTGTTGGAAACTATGGCAACCGGAAACAAATTTAGCAATGTCCCACTTCATGCCTCCTCACTAATACATATCCCTCAAGTCTCTATACATTTTGGTGTAGCCGGGGTGGATAGAATAAGAGGAAATATGGGCTTTATCAAGAATTCTCTCCCTCAAACCATCAACAAGCGGCATGCACAATCTACCTTGGTATCTAAGGGCCCCATCTCCCCCTTGGGAGAAATTCCTATTTTTCCCTCTTACACCAAGGCCTTCAATTCAAGCAAGTAGGAGTCTAGATCTTGTTTTGCTATCACCTTATCAACCAAGGAGGACTTAGAACCATCAAAAACAACTACACCATTAGCCATATCTTCCAACCTAACCCCCAATCTAGCCAATCTATGCACCTCCCTAGCCATCTCTATATCACCACCATCCACATGAGCTAGGCTACCCATAGAAACACAACTCAAAGCATCCGCCACAACATTTGCCTTACCGGGATGATAATGCACACTCATGTCATAATCTTTGAGAAGTTCTAGTCACCTTCTTTGCCTCAAGTTGAGATCTTTTTGTGTGAAGACATATTGAAGGCTCTTATGATCAGTGAAGACATCAACATGCACCCCATACAAATAATGACGCCAAATCTTTAATGCAAACACCATGGAGGCTAATTCAAGATCACGGGTAGGGAAGTTCCTTATATGCACTGTGAGTTGCCTAGAAGCATAGGCTATGACCTTACCATTTTGCATTAGCACAGAACCCAAACCAACTCTAGATGCATTACAATACACAACAAAACCCTCAAGCCTATCCGACAGTGACAATATAGGATCGGGCACAAGTCTATCTTTCAATGTGTGGAAGCTTTTGTCACATTCATCAGTCCACTCAAATGTGACCCTCTTTTGAGTCAATTTTTTCATAGGGGAAGCAATGGAGGAGAACACATTCACAAACCTTCTATAGTAACCCGCAAGGCCCAAGAAACTCTTAATATCTGCGAGGTCAATGGTTAGGCCAATTCCTAATCACATTGGTCTTCTTAGGATCCACTTTAATGCCATCCCTCGACACCACATGACCCAAGAATGCAACAACCTTCAACTAAAACTCACACTTGTCATATTTAGCATAAAATCTCTCCTCCCTCAATCTTTGCAACACAACCCTCAAATGGCCCATATGCTCCTCCTTACTATGTGAATAGATAAGATATCATCAATGAAGACCACAACAAGGGAATCAAGGTAGGGTTTCAAGACCCTATTCATTAGGTCCATGAAGACTGTTAGTGCATTACTCAACCCAAAGGACATCACCACAAATTTATTATGCCTGTATCTAGTCCGGAAGGCTGTCTTGGGAATATCACACTCCCTCACCCTCACTTGATGATACCGGGACTGAAGGTCAATCTTGGATAAGAAGCTAGACCCTTGCAATTGGTCAAACAAATCATCAATTTCTTGGAAGAGGATATCTATTTTTTATAGTGACTCTATTGAGTTGCCGGTAATCAATTCAAATTCTAATTGACCCATCCTTCTTTTTCACAAGCAACACCGGAGCACCCCAAGGTGATTGACTAGGTATAATAGTTCCCTTTTCCAACAAATCTTTCAATTGATCTTTCAACTCCTTCAACTCCACACAGGCCATACGATAAGGGAGAATGGAGGTAGGGTTAGTATTGGGAAGAAAATCTATGACAAAGTCTATCTTCCTTTCCGAAGGGATACCGGGAAGGTCGTTTGGGAAGATATCAAGACACTCGTTTACAATAGGGACTAACTCAATGGAAGGGAACTTGGAATCCATATCTTTAACCCTCACAAGATGATACAAACACCCTCTAGAAATCAACTTGCAACCTTTAATGCATAAAATGAATCTACCCTTGACCACCACATCTTGACTTTCCCACTCAAGTACGAGTTCATTTGGAAATTGAAACTTGACCCTACGAGTTCTACAATCAATAGAAGCATAGTATGCATGCAACCAATCCATCCCAAGAATGACATCAAAGTCTACCATGTCTAATTCAATAAGATCACAAGGCAACAACTTATTCAAAATGCAAATAGGACAACTCCTATAAACTTTCCTAGCAACAACAGAGGCACAAATAGGAGTAGACCTTCATATCACTCATGCAACAACTAGGGAACAACATAGAACTTGTTACCAATAAGAGGAGTAACAAAGGAAAGAGTGGCACCCGGATCAATCAAAGCATACACATCAAAGTCAAAGATTTTCAACATACCAGTAACAACATCGGGGACCTCACCAACCCCTTGCCTTCCATGTATAGCATAAAATCTATTGTGCCTTGGGGAACCACCTCTCCCCAATGGGAAAACATTAGCACCTCAGACCTTGCCACGATTTCTCGGACAATCTACCTTCTTGTGACCAAGCTCCCCACATTCATAACATGCATTAAAACCCCTCAAACATGGGCCCCTATGATTCCTTCCACATTAGGACACATTTTATTAAGAGCCATTCTACCCACACCTTGAGGCCTCGGAAAGTCATTAGCAAACCCCCAATTAGTAACATGAGCAGGCCCTTGGCCTTGATGAAATCTAGCACCTTTTTGGAACCTAATGTCCAGACAAGGCCCTCTTGGCCTGATGGCCCCTACTCTTTCTCAATTTGTCCTCTTTCATTTGCTCAGCATAGGTCATCAATCGAGACAAATCCATATCATTAATAAGCAAGGTGGACCAGTATTCTTTACTTACCAATTCCGAAACCCCCATAATAAATTTATTCATCCTTGACCTAGGATTGACCACCAGGTGAAGAGCATACTTTGAAAGTTGATTAAATTTGAGGGCATACTCCCTCACACTCATAGCACCTTGCTTCAAGTTCATAAACTCAATCAACATTGCTTCCCTAAGCTTAAGAGGGAAGAATCGATTAAGGAAGGCCAATTTGAATTCCTCCCAAAGCACCACATAGCCACTACCCTTCTCATCCTTCCATTGATCAAACCAAATTTGGGCCACCGCTTTGAGTTGGTATGCCACCAACTCTGCCTTCTTATTTGGCCCAACACCCATGATGGACAAGATTTTGTAGACCTCATCAATGAACTCTTGTGGGTCTTCATCCACCTTTGACCCATGGAAAATCGAAGGATTCATCCTCATAAAGTCTCTTACCCTAGCTCCTGGGGTATTAGCATGAGGGGCTTGGGCCCTTTGTTGGACTTGGTTAGCCATAACTTGGGCAAGCATAATAAGAGCATCTTAGACCTCACAATTGTTTGGTTGCTCCTTAGGAGTTCGGGTCCGTCTTCCTCTAGTGTTTGGCATGATCTAATATAGCAAAGAACAATTGTTAGGGGGGAAAACTCACTACAACTCTATAGCACGACATATGACATGAAGAAGGGAAACATTTCTTCGAACGTCTCATAGCCTTCTATAATAGTCATTGCGTGCTTGACAACCATGAATAGGAAACTAATGACACGGTGTGTTAGACTCAGATGATCTATTAAACTAGTTCTCTGATATCAAATTTGTCATGACCCAAGCGTAGAGCCTAGATGTGACATGGTGAATGGGGAACCTGAAGAAACCCCAATCAAGCCTCTCAACTTATTATTACACATCATTTATCACGGAAGTATGTAAAAGACCTCAAATAAGATTAAGGGGCAAAAGGATAAGAGATAGCTTGCAAAACAACAACAATAAGTGCCAGGGAGTCATAGCTTATAACATAGATACATAACTTGTCCAACAAACACCTCTAAATAAATAGATAGAGTGGGGGCCAAGACAAAGTAACCGGGCTCACCCTCATAGTCAAAATAGAACATAAGAAAGTGTCTCAATACATAGATAATAGCAATTATAGACCAAGGTCCCTGAAACAGAGGACTCACCAACAAGCTTGGAATAGCACCGACTAGCCATGTGGAGGAGGATAATCAACTTGAGTACCAGCCCCTACATGGTGATATCGTGTAGGCAAGAGTATGTGTTAGTATGTTTGAATGTACTAAGTATATGGGTGCAATGCAACAATAGATAGTCATCATACTCAAAATGCATACATTAGACAATAGGCATAGTATAACAATATGGCATGTATGATCAATTCATAAGTAAAATATGCTTTCAATAACTCATGCTCATACAAGATATCACATGTGTAGAAGAGACCAAGCTAGAATCCAAACTATGGTTGGGAGATGCCATCCACACCTTGACACCCGGTGGCAAGGTACATACCCCTCACATGGTTGATGCCATTCGCACCTGGACACCTTGGTGGCAAGGTACATACCTCTCACATGCTTATCCGGGCCCCTATACCCCCAGGACCAGGCATGGTCTCATGCAACACATTATACAGAAGATATATATACATATATATATATATATATATACATACACACATATATATCATGTACATAAGCTCATTTCATCATCATAACATCATTCATATCATATCTCACGCTTTGGACCTTCAATTCCTCAAGAAACCATAACCAAACATTTTATCAAACACTTTGGGGGTGTGTAATGGGGGTAAAAGACCATGCAATTTAGAGATGAAATCATGCAAGAAAATCTTAGTAAAAGCATCAATCAATACCTTGCAACACCCCTAAGACATTGACATCAAAATCCCTCATCAAATCCAACATTAGATCCAAGATTTAGAGCTCAATACATGCTACAACAACCATACTTTCATGAACTAAAATCACTGTGCAGTAAATTTCTTAATATACAAGACCTACATGTAAAATCAACTTTAAATCATGCAATATTAGTAAAAACGAGTCTTAGGCACCATGGGTGGAAGGACCCAATGGTTCAAAATCACATACCTTAGCTTTGAGAAGTTCTTGGTAAAGGTTGACAATGGAGACTTGAAGCTTGAAGAAAATCCTTAAACTCGGATAAGGGTTTTGAGTCTTGAATTTTGGAGTGAAAATATGGCTAAGTGTATTGGGGAGTATTGGGGAACGTTTAGGAGGATATAAGGGTGAAGTTTGACTAAGTATAGACAAAAGCACGTATGGAGAAACTTGGGCCCAAAACTTGCAGTATTTTGGGCCGATAAGAAAACTACTAGGCGCAAAACACATCTCCGCATCGTGGAGAGGATGAGGGGAGAGATTTGTACTAAAGCACGCCCAAGGCGCGTCGTGGAAGCATCACGAACAACTCATTGGAAATCGTCACTTAAAAATTTATAATTGCCATTCTTTATCTCTTAAATCGAGGTTAGAACCTTTTTCACCTAGTTTCGACCCCCCGATCATGAATATGAAGTCATATTTTCAAAATGCTGAATGGATTTTTAGACATATGGAAATTAAAATTTTGGGCATACCGAAGCACGTTTTTTGGCACTTTTTGGGGTCGTTTCATGTTAGCCCCTTAACGTTGATGTTAATGTAAGGGTAAGGTTGATGATGATCTATTCTTATGATTGAATTTGGGCACACCATTTGAGGTCAATGATGTTATGAGCTACTCGTGCTATGTCCTCTATGTTGTTGCAAGTTATTAAAGCTATGATTATCTTATATATTCCATGGGATTAGATTTAGCTCCAAGTAGACTAGAGGCGAGTCCCCAAGTCTCAAAACTATGTGCCACCATTAGATGATGTTATGCCCTTGTTGCACTGGTGGATCTATCTAGTGAGCCATCTCTTAAAATCCTTTCCGAAATTGGATCATGTTCCCAAAAGGAGGGTCGCTTCACACGAAATTGGATCGCGTTCCTGTAAGTTGAAGTGGGGTGTTAAATCCTTTTGGAAATTAGGTTGGGTTCCCATCGGGAAGGTTACTTCATACGAAATAGGTCATGTTCCTTTAAGTTTGAAGTATGGTTTACCTTGGCAAGTAGACCACCTCTTTACCGGTGAGGGGTAATCATCAAGATTCCAAGTCGTAGCTTGCTTGGTCTTATTCTATGTCGGTTTAGGTCTCTTCCCACACCTATGTATTATGATCTATATGAGTTGAATGAATTGTAAGCATGCTTTACTTATGCATTGATCATACATGCCATGTTGTTATATTATGCCTATTGCCTATTATTATGCACTTTTCGTATGATGCATATCTCTTGTTGCATTACATCCTATATATTTAGTACATTCAAACATACTAATACATACTCTATGCCTACATGATATAACCATGTAGGGACCAGAGCCCTGCTTGAGCATCTCCACCCACGTGACTAGTAATATTTCACTCAAGCTTGTTGGTGAGTCCTCCATTCCGGGGATGTTGTTTATAATCTCATGCTATGTCCTAAGATTATATTTCTTTTATATATGTATTAACTATAAGGGTGAATCCAGTTTCTTATCTTGGACCCAACTCTTATCAATGTTATAGAGGTGTTGTTGGACATGTTATGTATTATGGTTGAGCTTTGACTAACTTATGATATTTAAGCTATTTATGTATAAATCTCTCTCTCCATTAGTCCTAATTTCCCTTGTTTATGTTTCTTATGTTGTTTAATATTGCTTCCGTGACCAAGGATGTGTAATGATATGCTATGAGGGTTGTTTAGGGTTCCTCATTCGGCAGTCACGTCTAGCTCCTAGGCTTGGGTCGTGACAAAGATGGTGTCAGAGCACTACGTTGTTAGGTCCTCGGAGTCCTACACACCGCATCGAGTATAGTCTTATTCATGGTTGTATTGTGCACCATAACTATGAGTAGGAGGCTATGAGATGTTTTAGAAATAATTTCCCTTCCTCCTGGTCTAAGTCGTGCTCTAGAAGTGAGATTGGGTTTTCCCCTCCAACAAATGTTCTTTACTCTTCTAGTTAATTATGCAGCGTTGAAGTGGAAGGCAAAGGAAGGTAAGTTGAAGGTTTTGATATTGATGGATCTGAGTTTCACTATTTCTATAATTATTTCTTTTTGTTACTAGCGGGCTTCTTGTGTGTCCCAAGTTGTGATGTGAACCTTCGGTGTTTACCTCTTGGATAGGTATATTGTTGCTAGAAAGTTCATAGTTGTTGGTCCGAATTTGTATTGCATTAGGTCTTGCCTTGTGGCTTGTTGGAGTTGGCGTGGTGGATTTTGATGTCATACTAGGGATGGAATGGTTGTTTGCATGTTTTGTCTTCATAGATGGTAGGACCCATAGAATTAGATCTCGATTCCTTATTGAATCCATCTTTAGTGGAAGAGTCTTGATGTGGTTGTCAAGTGATAGCAAGGGGATAGGTCGATTTCATGTCTTAAGGTACAACTGATCTCTAAGGGGATGCATTTATCATCTTGAGAGAATTGGAGGTGTTGAACCTAAGTTGTTTTGTTTATAGAATTATTGGTGGTGGTAGATGAGGCCTTGAATGTCCCTTTCTGATATTTTGAAATTGGGGTAGTGTCTTTTTGTTTGACTAGTACACCGACTATGCTTATAAGTCTCATGATTAAGATCTTTAGTTCCTACTGTAATAGGCTTATGGTAGTTTTGGTGATGATATAATGGTTCGTTTCCCTAATGAGGTAGTGCATGTAAGATATTTGAGGGTAGTACTACAAAGTTTAAGGAAGAAGGTTGGATGAGAGATAGGAGAAATGAGAATTTTGGTTGTAAGAGGTTGCCTTCCTAGGTCATGCGGTGCTGGGTAATGGCATTAAAGTGGACCCTAGTTAGACAAAGGTGATTAGATATTAGACTAGACCTTTACTCCCTTGGATGTTAGGAGCTTCAAGGGCTTAACGGGCTATTACCGGAGGTTGTGAATAGGCTATCTTCTATTGACTCTCTTGTGACTTAGTTGACATTAAGTAAAGTCAATGTTGTGACCGATGTTTTGAGTAGGGTAATTTGATAGGTTCGGGAGTTGCTATCCCTTGTGTGATTACTTTGTGCTAATAGGATTCACGTTTGTGTCCCAGATGGTTGTGTGAGTCTATTGTGGCTAGTAGGGGTCTATAAGGGTTTCCCTGTGTTATCATTGCATAGAGTCTTGTCTTGTGATCTTGGTTGTACTTAGCTTTATGGGTAAGAGGTCTTGGGATAGTTTTGGCTACTTGCATAGCATGCTTCCAATGAGTGTAGAACCCTTAAGGTTGTAAGATGATGGTTAAGGATGGTCGATCTATTTGGTAAACTACAATGGGTTAGTCTTTTTTCTAAGGTTGATTTGAGGTTCGGGTTTTGTTCTCAAGTGTGAAGGAGGGTAGGTGATATCCCTAAGTGCCCTTTTGAACTAGAAATGATCATTTTGAATATTGGTGGAGTTGTTTGGTTGGCTTATGCACCGGTAGTGTTTGTGAGTTTGTTGAATAGGGTCTTAAAACCCTACCGTGATATGTTTGTGGTGGTCTCTAGTGATGAGGTATTGATTTGTTTAAAGCTTGTGAATCATTTGGGGCTAGTATTGCAAGTCTTGGAGGATGAGAGATTGTTTGCTAAATATGATAGGTGTGCTTTGTGGATAGAAAGAAGTTGGTTAGAATTCTTTAAAGATTATGAAATAAGTGTGCATTCTTTTTTTCCCGGTAAGGCTAATGTTGCAGTCAGTACTCTAGGTAGTCTAGCATGTGTTGTTGATGGTGGCAAGGAGGAGACTAGTGGGGTGCATTGGTTGGTTAGATTGGAAGTTAGTTTGATGGAAGTTGAGCATGGTGGTGTAGCATTCTTGATGGTTCCAAATCTTCTTTTGTTAAGAGGTCTAGATTAAACAAGGCCTTGATTCCATCTTATTAGAGTTGGAAGTTTTGGGTGGAAAGATGGTAGACTGGAGGTAGTCTCCCAAGGGGGAGATGGTAGTTCGTGGCAACAAGTCAATAGGTGTGCTTAAGGTTGACAAATGAGTTATGGTTGTGAGTCCTTATAGGATGAAGAGAGAAGTTGGTAAGGTTGCATGAGTTTGGGATTGCCTATGGATAGGGGTTTGGTTAGTCTAGTTCATCAAACTTCTGGGTTGATGGGACGTGTTGGTGACTCTAGTACTATAGCACTCATTGAGATTATGGGTGATATAGAGGACTAGTTGGCTTAAGGGAAGGTCCTGGTGGAGGTGTTGGATGGATGAGTGGAGAGGTTGATTAATGAGGATGTGGTGTTCATTATGGCCCTCTAGAAAGGATCATCAAGTCAAGGGTGTCTCCAAGGAAGCTGAAGCGGTCTCATGGGACCAATATTCGTACCTCATTCACTTTAATCAAGCCTAAGATCGTGACTAAGTCCTTCATGTGATTCCAAGTCCTATGTTTCAGCCCCTATGTCGTTCATATACATTAATGTTTAAGTTGGTAAGTTAATGATGATTTTAGACTTATGTTTAGATTTTGAAATGGTGTTTTAAATTTAATGTTGCATTCTTGTTGGGGCTGATTTGTTTATGATATCTCTAGTCTGGTATGTTTTGTTTACATTCAGGGGTGAATGTTTCCAAGGGGGAGATATTGAAACGACCCCAAAAAAGTGCCCAAAAATGTGCCTCGGAAATGCCCAGAATCGTAATTCCTATATATCTAAAAATCCGTTTGTTATTTTTAAAATCCGACTTCATATTCTTGTTCGGGGGGGAAAATGAGTGGGAAATGGGTCTAACCCGATTTTAGAGCAACCATATCAAAATCCAAAAATCGCAAAAAACACGATTTAGGAGGGTCAACTATAAACCGGCATATCTCTTAGCACATAAAGAACTGGGTGGCCCACAACCTACCACATTAAAAAAAGCCGTTTGAATTAGCTTCCTAATGCACTTGATTTCACCTCATTTCTAGTTTGAATGGAGCAATTATTCCCGCTTTCGTTGAACTCATATGTGCAGAAATGCAAATTCCACTGAGTAATCCACGTCGCTTTTGCGACGTGGAGCACTGTCATTTTGGCCTTTTTTTTACTTCAGTCCAAGATTTTCAAGTTTTGGGCCTAAGAGTTCCCATACCTGAAATATACCTTTACTTAGCCATATTTCACCATTATATCATCCTAAACATTCCCCAATACTCAGTCAAATTCTTAGGCTAATTTTCCTATCAAGATTCAAGTCCCAAAATCCTCATCCGGATCTAAGGATTTCCTTCAAGCTTCAAGCCACCATTTTCAAACTTCATCAAGAGCTTCTCCAAATCTAACGTATGTGGGTTTCAACCATTGGATCCTTTCACCCATGGTGCCCAATCCTCTTTTCTACTTAAATTGCATGATTTAAAGTTGATTTTACATGTGGGTTTTGTATATTAAGAAATCTACTGCACTGTGATTTGAGTTCATGAAAGTATGGTTGTTTAGCAAGTTTTTGAGCTCTAAATCTTAGATCTAATGTTTGATTTTTTGAAGGGTCTTGATATATGTTGCTTGAGGGTGTTACAATGTGTTGATTAATGTTTTTACATGGGATTTGTTTGCATGTTTTCACTCTTGAACTGCATAGTTTTACACTAGCACTACACACCCGCCAAGTGTTTGATAAAATGTCCGGTTATGATTTCTGAGGAATGGGAGGTCCGATGCATGTCTTATGAGTTGAAAGACATCATGGTGATCTTAAGATGTGTCTAATTCAGGCAAATGTTAATGATGTTGTAAAGCCATTTCATAAATATTTCACCTCTTGTGAGCCCCTTAATGTTAATAGTAATGCAAGGGTAAGGTTGATGATGATTTGATCTTATTATTGATGTTGGGCACTCCATTTTAGTTCAGCGATGTTATGTGCTACTCATGCCATGTCCTCTTTGTTGTTGCAAGTTATTAAAGCTATGATTATATTATGTATTCTGTGGGATTAGATTTATCACCGAGTGGACTAGAGGCGAGTCCCAAGTGCCAAAACCATTTGCCACCATGGGATGATGTTATGCCCTTGCTGTTTTAGTGGATCCATCTAGTTAACCATCTCTTAAAATCCTTTCCGAAATTGGGTCGTGTTCCAGCAAGGAGGGTCCCTTCACATGAAATTGGGTCGTGTTCCTGTAAGTTAAAGTGGGGTCTTAAATCCTTTTTGTAATTGGGTCGGGTTCTTATAAGGAAGGTTACTTCATACGAAATGGGTCATGTTCCCATAAGTTCGAAGAATGGTGTACCTTGGCAAGTGGACCACCTCTTTATCGGTAAGGGGTAATCATCAGAATTCCAAGTCGTAACTCGCTTGTGATTATTCTATGTTGGTTGAGGTCTCTTCTGACACCTATGTGTTATGATATACATAAGTTGAATGAATTGTAAACATGTTTTACTTACGCTTTGATCATACATGCCATGTTGTTATATTATGCCTATTGCCTATTATTATGCATTTTTTGTATGATGCCTATCTCTTGTTGCATTGGATCCTATATACTTAGTAAACTCAAACATACAAATGCATACTGTATCCCTATATGATATCACCATGTAGAAGTTGGAGCCCCTCTTGAGCATCTCCACCCATGTGGCTAGTATGGTTTCACTCAAGCTTTTTTATGAGTCCTCCATTCTAGGGACGTTACTTCTCATCTCATATTATATTCTAAGACTATCTTTTTCTTATGCTTGTATTAACTATGAGAGTGAGCTAGGTTGCTTATCTTGGCCCCTGCTCTTATCAATGTAGTAGAGGTGTTGTTGGACATGTTATGTATTATGCTTGAGCTTTGACTCACTTATGACATTCAAGCTATATATGTATAAATCTCTCCCTCCCTTAGTCCTACTTTCCCTTGTTTATGTTTCTTATGTTGTTTTATATTGCTTCCGCGACCAAGTATGTGTAATGATATGCTTTGAGGCTTGTTTGGGGTTCCTTCGGGTTCCCCATTTGCCGGTCACATCTAGGCTCTAGGATTAGGTCGTGACACTAAGGGTCCTGAAGTGTTTTATGATTTGTTATGTGTGGTCATAAATGGGGTCCTGGAGATTGAAATTTTAGTTAAGTATGGAAGAGAACTACAATAGTTTTTCATGGATCGTGATCCATTCTACGGGTCATAAAATGGTTTGTGATTTTGGGGCCTTAAATAATGGTTTTTGGATATTGGCCTATGAATAACAGTATGGGTCATGCTTCTTTTAATGAGTCATAAACTAAACTGTCATGGTTTAGACTGCCAGATTCATTATGGGTATTTTCAACCTTTCCTATTCCCTTAAATCCTTAACAACCTTATCTATTCCCTCTCTCACTGCTCATGCAATTCCAAGCCCCTTTCCCATCAAGCCAAGTGCAAACGATTTCAGTAGACTAAGTTCCAGCATGAGTTCGTAGAGGTGTTAACTTCACATGATCATATCATTTAGCAAAAAATGTTTTAGATGCTTTCCAACCTACCAAATGAAATCTCTTTGAATTATCTTTCCAACTGCATCAATTTTACCTTATTAAAAGATCGGACCAAAAGTTACACCCATTTTAGTGAAGCAATGTCAGGCTGCATCCATATTACAACCCACACTACGGCCAGTGGAGTTGTTGACGGGTCATTGATGGCCTTCTTGGAAGGTTCCTTCCAAGCATTCTTTTTGGTTTTATGTGGGGGCTTTTGGTTCATTTTCCCCATACATTTTTTAGCATCATAAGGGAGGTTTGGACCCTTTTACCCTCTCATACCTATAATAATACACTCAACACTCTCTCAGTCAAAATATTGAGCGCCCACTACTTAAATATCCTCTCAAGTTTTCTCTGAAGGTTCAAGCGAAGAATTCTTCAAGAATTACCAAGTTCAAACGTAAACTTCATTCAAACTTCTATACAGGGCTTAAAGGTATGTGGGTTTCATCCATGGTTCCTTCCCCCAGTGGAGACCCAAATTATTTTCTACCCCATTCCTTGATTTCAAGTATGCAATTCTTCATGTGTTTTTATATTATGATTCCAAATGCTTATATTATCAATTTATTAATGTTAGTTAGCCTATATTATTATGCAATAATGTTTAATTTCATGGGAAGTATGTTATGTCATAAATTCCTATATTATGGAAGTTAAGGTTTAGAGATATTTGATGGGTTTCATAAAGTTGGTTTAAATTGATGGATTCTACAACCTATATGCATGAAAAAGTATAAACTAAGTTATTTTACTTGGAATTCATAAATTTATTTGAGGTTTCTTTGCAATCCAATTTGGGGGTTATGAAGATTATTAAATGGTTTAAATTATCTTTTAAATTGATTTATACTACAACTCTCATACATGGATAGATGATACTTTTCATGATTCTATAGCTATTTAGGATATTTCCTTATGGATTTCGCATCAGGAAGTTGATGGAGGGTTGCTTTATTTTACTTAAATTCAAATTTCCTTTATTATTATTGTACATTAATCAAGTCTAAATCACACGAATTTCATGAATTGGTGTATTGACTCATTTATCTTATTGATTTCAAGTAATGGGTTTGTAAATTTGTTTATAGGTTACCTCAAGTGTGGACTGATTGTCATGGATACATATGAGTATGCATATTTACTTCAAGTTTCAAGATCATAAAGCTGACTTACATGTATTAGTGTATTGCATCATGAGATATCTTATGACATGACATGCTCTTAGAATGGTGTTGAAGTCAAGAATGAATGAATGATTGAAATGAGAGTTCTCTCACCTAACTACGATTGCTAGACGAGGATAGCCCGTTAGTTGATGCATAGACAAGATTTAAGAGCTATAGTTATGATGATGATTAATGTTCTAAATTCTTACGGGATAGGTTAGTAAAATACTTCTCCATATTAGATGACTCTATGATTTATGCTTATAATTATTCCATGAGAGTTTTACTTAGTACCAAGTGGACCATGGGATGAATGCGAAAGCTCCCCGTTAGAAGAAGCATGAGACCTTTAGTAGAATCCCATTGTCCAATAACTAAATGCCACCGTATGGAACAAGAGTAACCAAGTAGTAGAGGTTCATTTCTAGACCACCCATTAGTAGTGGCTTAATGACAGTTAGCTTTAATGGATCCACTTTGGTATATTTGAAGGTCACCTTGGCAAGTGATCTCTCCCTTTCTTCTAGTTTAGGGGAAAATTGGGACTCCATGGCGTAGCTCACATAGTTTTTGTCGGTTAAAGATTACTCTCACATATTTTTAAGTTCTCTCCATGTCCCCAAGACGTCCTTTTTATGATGATCTATGATGACTTCTTTTTATTATACCAAAGGATGTTTAGTACTCTGGTAGATGGTTCAAAGATTATGTAATTCATTATTTTACAATCTCAAATGATTTTTTCACATAAGTTAAGGTCTCTTGTTACTCCCAAAGGGTACTTCTCCTAAAGCTATATGACTATGTATCAAGTATGTAAAGAGATCTCCATTACGATTACTAATGTTTGTTTCATGATAAAATAGTCTCTTACGTAATATTACTATTTCAATTGTACATAACCACCTATGATTCCTCACTAATCTAAGTCTGTGTGACTCATCATGTATTCAAGTAAGGGTAAGTTCTTTGTTTCTCATGTGCATTATCTCATGTTCTAAATCTAAAGTAATGTGTTAAATGATCACCCGTATGTATGTTCTCCTTATACTTCAAAGATGTTTTTTCTATGGTACAAAATTTAAATCCCTATAATTCATGTATGTTCCAAGTGTATATGAATTTCCTTTTTTACGAGTATGTTCACCTATGTATCCTACGAAGTTCTTGCTAAAGTTACCTTTGTATCTTTAAATGATATTGGCTTGATTATGACTTACTAATGACTTTATAAATGTATGTTTTTGACACGAGACTTAGCTGAGCCTGTCATGACCCAAGCCTAGGGCGTAGATGTGACACAGCGAATGGAAACCCGAAGGGACCCAAAATAAGCCTCTTAGCATATCATTTGCACATCCTTGGTTGCGGAAGCATAACAAAATAACAAGAAAGTAACAAATAATTCTAAGAGAAGTGGGACTTCAAACTCAAGCTATGAGGAGTTTATAGGGAAGAGAATTTGCATGAATCACATAATAAATAATGTCTAAGGGGTAGGTAAATTTGACTCATGCTATGGGGATGTTTTAGGGACTTGGACTTCCATCTCATCGTCAACATATAGAAAAGCATAGAGGGGAATAAAGGAGCATAATGGAGTCAAGCTCAACACAAAAATATCAATATCCAACAACACCTCTAATACGAATGCAACGGGGCCAAGGCATCTCCCAGGCTCACCCTCAAAGGATAAGTATCCAAAAATAGACAAGTCTTAACAAGAGCATGAATGTAAGGTGGATATGGTCCGCAGAGTAGGGGACTCACCAATAGTAGTCTTTAAAAGATCCATCTAGCTATATGGAGAAGGAGGGTGAATATGAGCTCCGTTCCTTACATGGTTAAATCATGTAGGCAAAGAAGTATGCGTTAGTGTAACACACCACATTTTATATGTACGAATGCTATTTAAATGAATTATGTTATGGTTTGGTCAAATTTGCTTCAATTCTTGAAAGT
>JAPFFP010115046.1:0-18236 GCA_026153255.1 Solanum medicagineum | reverse complement strand
TCACAAGAGGGCTCGGAGAACCTAAATTACCGTCCTGCATGCAAATCACGAATTGTAGTTTTGTTACCTAGGGTAATCAAGTCGACGAACCATGGGGAACACAATTCCCAAGTTCTTCCCTAAAATTGAGTGTTTCCTCGTGTTATAGTTAGTGGTAGTTTTATTTTGTGTTTGAAATAAAAACCCGCCCCCCATTTAGAGATTGTAGTCATAAATACAAGAAACTATTAGTGGTGAAATCTTGTAATCAAGCCCTGTATTTTCTTTTGGATTCGATCCTAACCTTGGTTAGGTTAATTGCTGACAACGACCACTTTCTTATTGGAGCATAAACATCAGGTCAGAAATTTTGGCGCCGTTGCCGGGCAATATGGCTAGGGTTTTATTCGATTTCACTATTAGTTAGTTCTAGTGTTGATTGCTAGAGTTTGTTGTACTTTACTTTTGTTATTGTTTTGTTGTTTGATTTTATTTGCAGGGTATACTAGGTTGTATGCCCAACACGAGGAGCCAAGGCAATCCCTTAGCTCCACTCAATTTGGAGATCCATCGACTACCAAGAAGAATGGCTCAAGTGAATAAAGATATCGAGGTTGAGGAGGATTTGCATGCAAACAAGGATATGGGAAGAGAGGAGAATCCACCATAAAAGGGTAACAGGCCACAACTCAGGGACTTCAATGAAAATGCTTATGGATGGAACCAATACTGACTGAACCCTATGGCTATGGATGTTACCGGTGCTATAGTGTTGTCCCCTTTACAGGCAGATACTAAGTTCAAGGTATCAAGTGGATTGCTTCAAATGCTCCAAAACTGAGGACTATTCACAGGGCAACTTTCGGAGGATCCCCACTGTCATCTTCAAAATGTTGTGTTTGTTTGCAAGAGTGTGATGGGGACAAAACCTTTCTCTTGATGCTGTGGGTTTGAGAGTGTTTCCACTATCATTGACTGGCAATGCAGTTGTATTGTTGTCCAAGCTTCGTCCTGATTCTATCACAAGTTGGCTGAACTTCAGAGAGTATTCCCTGAGAGATATTTCCCAAGATCCAAGAAGTTGAAGTCAAAGACCAAATCAACAACTTTGAGCAATTGTCGGGTGATTCTATCAACACAACATTGGAGAGGTTTACTAAATGCTTGAAAATAGTCCCTGATCACAAGATTGTTGACGATGCCTTGGTTGAAATTTTCTATGGGGCACTTGATGAGAATAGTGAAGCTTGCGCCGATAAGATTATGGGAGGCGTGCTCCTAGACCAACCTTTTGCATTAATAGCCGCAAGAATTGTGCAAGTGGTCAAAATAAATCGATAATGGGGATAACGAGAGCGAGGTACGATGAAACCCTCTTGTGAGGTTAATATAAATAATGAGCAAGCAAAGGTAAACAAAGAGATCATGGATTAACTTGCTCATCTTCGCAAAAGTATGGACTTGATTTTAAGGCAAACTCAACAAAGTGTCAAGGTAGTCACTCACCCACCTCTGAAGGTCCCTACCTATGATGATCCATTCTTTGATGAGGATGCGTGTTTCGTAAGCAACCAAGCGGCAGGTTTCTGGAACAACCCCAAGGGTCCAATTCAAATTATTGGAGGCAAGATTCTGGGAATCAAGGTCAGAACTTCACCCTTGAGGGGATGTATAGAGATAGAGGGGGTGGATACTATGAGAGAGAAAGAGAGTTCCAGATGCAGAATGGGGGAGAAGAGAGGGCTACAGGAATGGTCCTTATGTGCCACCACACAATCGTGATGCCAAAGCAAATAATTCTAGGATTGAAGAAATGTTCGAAAAATTATTGAGGCGAGCTGACCATCAAGATGAAACTTTAAAGGCAATGAAAGTGGATATTTCAAGTATTAACCAGAAAATCAAGTCTCACTCTGTGGCAATCAAGCAACTATAGCAATAATTTGGACAAGTTCTACACAATTGAATCAGCGCCAAAAGGGCATCTTACCAAGCAATACGGTTCAGAACCCAAAGAATGAAGGGCATTGCATGGCGGTGATGACTAGGAGTGGCAAGAGAACCATAGACGCCCGTATGTTGGTAATTGTGGATGAAGTTGATGAAAAGGGGCTTGGTGGTGAAGTCTTGGTTGAGGGAGAAGATGCAAAGGTCATTAGGATGCAACAAGAAAGGACAAGGGAGCATGAGAAATTGAAATCGATTCCCAAACCTCCTCCTCCTTTCCCTCAAAGGCTTAAGAAAAAGGAAGAGGAGGTTAAATTCAAACACTTCCTCTTGATGTTGAAGCAACTCTCCATCAACATTCCCCTTCTAGAGGCTTTAGAGAAAATGCCCGGGTATGCTAAATATATGAAGGATTTGGTCACCAAGAAACGCACTTTGAGCCAAGAGTTCTCTCAATAGCTTCAACAATATAGTGCGATTATGACCAAATGCCTTGCTCAAAAGTGAGAGGACCCTGGTGCATTCACCATCCCTGTCCATTGGTGATGTCGAGTTTGCAAGAGCATTGTGTGACTTAGGAGCAAGCATCAATCTAGTACCTCTTGTGGTATTCAAAAAGCTTGGCCTTGGTACTCCTACCCCGACAAGAATGAGGTTACTTATAGAGGATCGAACCATTAAAAAGCTGAAGAGAATCCTTTTGTATGTGCTTGTTAAAGTGGAAAAATTCATCTTTCAGGCAGATTTTGTGATCCTTGACTGCGAAGTTGATTTTGTGGTGCCCATTATTTTGGGAAGACCATTTATGGCTACCAGAAGAGCGCTAGTGGATATGGATTCAGGTCAACCATGACTTAGGGTTAATGATGCAGAGGTTGTGTTCGATATTAGCCAATCCATGAAACACCCAGATGAGTGTAAGAGTGAGGGGTGGATCCTCGATGATAGTTGATGAAGGGCGGTGACAAAGTCGAGCCACGATGTTAAACAAGGCGCTTCTTGGGAGGCAACCCAAGCATTTTTGATAATTGTTGGCTTGTTTTAGGTGTTTTGGATTGTTGAAATTATTAGGTAGAAGGTGTGAGTTTGTTTTTATGATTGAAAGACATTGGTGCAGTTGTAATATTTGAAGAGTTTTTGTGTTTTGAGATTTGGTTTGCAGGTGAGAATTGAAGTACTGAAGATCTGAAAAATGGCATTTGGAGTAGCCTCTACGATTAGGCCTACAAGTCTTACTCCTCACAACAACTCGTAGTCATGTATCTTAGAGGGAATCAGTGAGTATCAGAAGTTGGCACATACACTACGAGCTAGCCTTACGACTCATAGGGGACCCTACAAGTCGTAAGAGGGGTTCGTAATGCCCAAGTATGATTCCTAAGTTTTTATAAGTGTTGACTCTGCTATGAGACCAGGATCTACGAGTCATAGTATAGCCTGCGACTTGTAGTCGGGGTCTCATGGCCCCGATCTGTAGATTTTTAAAATTTGACCTGGTTTGCTTATATAAGGGGTTAAAATACCATTTGACCCCTATTGTTGATCTTAAACCCTAAAAAGCGATGGAAAAACCCCTCCGCTTCACACACGTCATTTTTTCGATCAAATTCCCGGCCACTTACATCATTTTCCTGCGAAGATTCCAGCGAAGGCACTATTTTTAGGGTTTCAGTGTGATTTTTGATTTTCTGCACTTTGGTTCACTTCTACAATTGATTGGTAAGCTCTGTGGTTACATTGTGCAATATTTTGTGGCGAGTTTGTTCCCTATATGAGTGTATGCTTGTTTAATCATGTTAAATCACGCCACACAATGATTATTGAACTAGACTTGTACTTTAGGATTTTTAGATTTTGAATAGTTGAGTTGTGAACCTACTTCTGTTGAAAATATTGAATGAGTGATGATGAATGCAAAATTTATGATTCATTCATAGAAAGTATTGTGTGATTGTTGCCCGTGCATGGTCTGAACGGTTGTCGGAGTTGAAATTTAGGAAGATATGGGTGTGATGCTTATGCTTTAACTTATGGGGTTTGAGTGAATTGATATGTATGGGAATTGCATCCCTTGTATTGTTTTATGGTTGTCAAGTGAGAGTTTAGAAAATATATTGTTTTTGATATGCTTGACGTATCGTAGAATTGGTTTTGACTCTTAGGGATCCAGGTTATTCTGAATTTTTGATGATTAGTATAGAATTGATCATTTGCCATGAATTCTACACTGCTCTTATGTCTCAACTTGGTTTGAATTTTTTGTTTGATTTGTGCTTCTTGTGGGACAATTTTAGGCATCACTGATGGCTTCTGTTTCCTGCTACAAGGTTCCTCTAAGAGTCGTAACGGTCCCTCATAGCAAAGCAACAGTCACTTGTGTTTTCTTGATGTTTTTCATATGGGACTCACATACGACTCGTAGTGAGAGTCTCGTAAGCTTATCTGAGTTCTGAAAAATATATTTGAAAATAGTTACGAGCCCAGACTATGACTCGTAGGTCACTCTACAAGTCATAACTATGTCTCGTATCTGGGATCAGAAAGCATTTTTGAAGGCATAACTGGTTCTACGAGGATAGTATACGACTCATAGGTCACCCTACGAGTCGTGATTACACTCATATCTGCAAACCTGTAGGTGAACCAGTGAATTTCTATTTTTGATTTGATATTGCTTCTTGTTCTTTATTATATGTTTCAGTGGATCAAACATCTTGACCTAACATGTTGCTTTGTGATTTGTCTGCAGATAAAATGCCTCATAAAGACAAGTGAGCAATCCAATCCTTTCAAAGGAGATTGGTGGATAAGTTATATGGAACTGAACAATCTAAGGACTCTGTGGAGGTCCACAGAGTCAGGGTAGACCCCGAGGTCAATAGACCCCAGTCTCGGGCACTTGCAGCACAGACGCCCATGGAAGTTAGCATTTTCTTCCAGTCTAAAGAGAAGGAACAATAGGGCAATGGGGACGGGTCAGATAGCAGCTTGTCATAGATGAGCCCCTCACATTAATGGCTCCGAGCCAGAGTCTGAGAGCACCTCCTAAACCTAGCAGGAGGTAATCCAGTCCCAAACCCCCAGCCAATCGTAGATGGTGTGTCCCTGGAATGAAAGAAATATACGACCAAAGGTTGGAGCCTAAGGGGCAAGACAAGCCGGTCCGCCAATTTCATGAGGAGTCCCGATTAAATGCCTCAAGCTTAGACAGAGTACCTGATTAGATGCTGGGTTGGATCATCATGGAATGCAGTGGACCACACAGCAGCTAGGCAAATATTCCCCTTACATAGTCCATGAGTTATATACGACATATCTTGCTACACTCCGACGAGGGCTGCCAAAGCTAAGAAGCTAATAGAGGAGCCAAGGCTACGGCTAGTGACAGTCCAGGGGAGGAAAGTTGATATCTCGGAGGAGACGATCCAACGAGTGAAGTTTGGGCCCGCTTATAGAATGCCTCAGTCTACCACAGAGTATGATAGCCAGATTGATAAAATGAGGAGAGCGGTGATTGGGAAAGTTATTGGGGCCAGGACAGAGTTGCTACGGTGGATTGCCAGCCAAATCTGTGAGGAGGGTGTCGAGCCAACGTGGGTCACAAACCACGCATATCCTATAGTTAAGGCACACCTCTCATTCTAGGCCAAGTTTTGGTAGTCTATTATCCGTGGTATATATTAGTAAAATCTTCACAGATAATGTGATTACCCTCGAGAGAGCTGTACAGTAGCCTTCACGGATAATGTGATCACCCTCGAGAGAGTCGTACTATTGGCCATCTTTCTAGCCGGCTATGCTATAGATTAGGCCCGGATTATTTCGGAACAGATTCATGAGGTGCAGTCAAGACGAACACCTCAGTGACATTTCCGGTCATGATCCATCAACTATGTAGTGCAATAGGTATTTCAATTGATACGCCCCAGGACCCTCATGTAGAGGCCACATGCACTATAGATCCAAGCCTGATAAAGGCTGATGAGAATCTGGTGGCCTTACCTCGAGCAGCTCCTCCAGCTATTCCAAAGCTATTTCTGGTAGAGCCTCAGATTCTAGGTCCACCTCCAGCTACTACCAGCACTACTCCATCCACTGCAGAGACCATGCCAGTGGTTGAGATCGAGCCTACACCATCCTCCAGCACTCCAGCACCAGCAGCATCTACTTTACAGGTTGACCCTCTTTTCTCTGCAATTGCTTTTCAGGATTTATTACGTAAGGTGGCTATAGCAGAGGGCAGGCTACGGGAGTTGTTAGCACGGGTCCATCCATTGATTGATCAGATTGTTCGGGACTCCGAGGAGGATGAGGGCATTTGCCCGTGATTTAGTTGATGAGAGAGTTTGAGCGGTGGATGCCTGGGTTAATGCATTTGAGTCTAGAGTCCACAAAAGGCTTGAGGGATCTAGTCCTACTGACACGAGTGTAATTACTGAGGAGTTAACCAAGTTAAAGGCTGACTTATTACAGCTGTTGGCAGCCCCTATTCCATCCCCAAAGGTAGAACCAGTAGATTATGCAGCATTAGATTGGCTCATCGATCGTTCGAAAACCCGTGCGAAGAGGCCCCTTGATCAGAGTGATGACCCAGAGCCGACCTCGAAGAAGCCAAGACAAGAGGAGGAGCCCATACCTAAGGAGGTGGTGCTGTTATGCCGAAAAATGGCTTTTATTTTTGAAAATAATTGTTCGAAAATCAAAAATCGATTTAAACTCAATTAATTTGATAAAAAAACCAATTCTCGAGATTCGAATAGAGTCGCCACCTAATTTTATGGATAATTAGAAAACCGTTAAATATTTTAAAAGACCTAACAGAAAAATCTTTTAAAATCCAGAAAAAGAGTTCGGGTTCACATTTCCACTTCGAGAAGGTTTTACGCACTCGAAATGGCCGCTAAATGCAGTTATTTATGAAAATTTGACTAACTTTGACTTGAAAACGTTGACTGATTTTGAAATTGATTAATTTTTGAAATGATTTGACTAGACTTACGGAATTGAAAACAATTGATTAAGCTTGAAAATTGACGAAGTTTGAAAATTTAACTAAAATGATAAAATCATATTTTTTCTTTTGTTTTGCTTCTATTATTATCATATTTTTATCCTTTATATAAAATACTTTTCTCAAAATAATAATAAAATAAAATAACATAATGGTTAGTCATGCCGAGGAATTCAATTAGATTGAAACCAATAAAATGTTATACTAATAAAGTTGGGGTTAGTAAATAACAAATGGATCCAAACAGATAATGGATAGGAAATAGAAAATCGGATTAGACTTTGGCAGGCCCAATTCATACACCTGCCCTAAATTCTAAGTTCTGGACCTGCCAAGCCCATTTAGAATTTTCCTCCACTGCTCTTTGAATCGTTTCCCTGTATGTTGGTGAAGTCGACTCGACGAAGGGAAGATTTGGGCCTTCATGGCCCAACGGAAATGTAGGAGAGACTGGGGGAGTCCCAATGGACTCCCAAACGCAGGTTAATATAATACGGAAAAAGAAATGAATTAGTACATAAACAAAGGTGTCACTTGGAAAAAGATTAAACAAAAGGCGATTGGTTCTATCAACATGCTAGTAGATTATATCCATGTGCTTGTAAACTCAGAGATATGAAAAAGCAATGTCTAAAGGACAAACTGTAGCATGTTAAAGTCGCAAATATTAACAAGTGAGTCTGGACCAAGACGTAACGTTAACAAATAGATCAGCAAACTAGAAACATCAATAATTGAATCATATAACCAAAGACATCAGCAAAAGAGCTGGAAAGCTGGAAATTGAACACTACATCATTAAGGTGGTTTCGCATAGGTTTAAACATGGTGTTAGCGGTCAAGATGATGCAAAATGAACAGTAGAAAATCCTGATTCAAATATCAGTATGAGCTACATGCAACGACACAACGATCTCAAATTATCATTTCTTCTCTGTTCTTAATAAATTCTCATGACACATTTAGGCCAAAACAGAGACCAGTTATAACCTGGAATTAAAATCGTGACTTGTTTAATTCATCCATCATAAATATATATGCCGAGGGAATCAATGGAAAACAATGCATGCATGAGCACGTTGATAAATTAAACTGAACTACAGATTGACACTGCTGCAAAGAACCAAAAACATTAGCAAAGGAACTACCAGGCTACATTTGAGTACTACAGCCTGTATTCGAGCGGCCAGATCTTTAGATCATTAGTTTTAAAGCTTAGCAACTTCGCCAGTAAATAGAAAGAGCAATAGCAGTATTCTCAATCAGTAACAACATTGAGCCCAACCATTAATGTACAGATACATGAGAAAGGAACAAATACATGAGAAAGGAATCATCTTAGCTATACTACTTTTAAAACAACTCAAGATCAATAGGTAATGTGGGCCTTCGAGACGATATCAATATAGCGTCAGTTAACAACAATAGTCAAACAACGAACCACAACATCTACTCACAATAACAGGGGAACTTAAGTCAGTGATGAACTAACACAAATAGATAATTTCGACAAAAGTCACATTCGATCGTAGTATATGAGATTCGTAAGAAAAATGAGGTTGGGGTATTACCTTATCAAGGCAGCGAACTGGGAACGTGAGTTAAGCAATCTTCGACACCACCGGAACGAAACTCGCACCTGAATTTTTAAGGATTAACTCTTGTCCCAACACACACAATTTTAGCTTTGAAATGGTGTCAGTTTTATGAAAATTAGAGTAAGAATAATTAGGATTTCTGACTAAAGGCTGTTGTAGAGATCAATTAGGTTTGCTAGGGTTTTTCTGGTTGAGAACTGCCGCCTTTTCTCTCCTCCTCCTTTCTTTTTCTTTCTTTTTTGTTCCACCTTTTTTTCACTATGAAGAACAACTAACATTTATAGAAATTAGGGCAACGGTCAAAATCGACAACGAGGTATGGGTTTGGGATTATTTTAAGCAAGTGAGGGAAGATGGGGGATGGGTTGGTGTCAGTTTTTTGACAGAGGGTCGTGGTTGTGATTCAAATCATGACAGAGAAGATGGGCATGCGGACATTTGGTGCGTCAGCTAGGGTTTTGGGGTTAAGGGGAAAGGAAGAAGAAGGAGGAGAAGAAGAAGATGATGAAGAAGAAGAGGCGGCTGCCTCTGGTTTTTGTTTTAAGGGTTAATGGGAACTGAAGAAGAAGACGGAGATGAATAAATTGGGGTGCGTGAGAGCCACGCGCCCGTCAAAAAAATTTATTTTTGATTTTTTTTTTTGAAAATAATTGTTTAAAAACGTTAAAACAAAAAATAAAACTCGATGATTACTTTGACACCGTGGAGGGTAAAAATTGGGTGTCAACAGTTGTCCCTTTCTTTGGATATGATCGATGAAAGAGATCGTGGATAAAGAAACTTGACTAACTCAATTTTTAGCCAACCACAAAGCTCTTGGTGCAGACTTTGAGAAACAACGGTCGAGCCCCGATTTTGGGTTTCCTGCATATCTTAGGTCACATGAGAATTCAGGCCACTTGTAGTTCAAAACGCTTGATTTTACGCACGAATTTGAAATAATTCAAAAAGCTATCCCAATGTCGAATTATGGAGAGATTGGGATGCTTCAGAATGAGACGTGGAGAGTAGCTGTTGGAATGCAGCCGAGTTTTCAAAGTTGAGTCCGCCTACATATCCTTTGGACCCAGGAATCAGGCTGCTTGTAGTTCGACTCTATTGGTTAAAGAGAAAATTCTTTATTCAGAGATGACCTCTGGTTCAGGAAGAGTGACAAACTAGTCGAAATATGAAAAAGAGGTATACAACTACTTAATCATAAATGTGGCGCGCTTCACATCCATGATTAAGACTTTACACTGGCATAATTTCAAATCTCTTGGTATGTTGTCACTCGGATCAGAAAATTACCTCCGGTGAGAGTTGAGATTACCCAAAGGCGAAATTGGAAGTTAACGGACTCATAGAAATACCCACATGCCTTCTGACAGGGGTGTGGTTGGATGGTGGTGGTAGTCACTTCCCAGCCCGTGTCCAGAGGTTTGACATCTCTCTTCGGACTATGTCCCAGTTCGCTGCTAAGAAAAGTTCCACACTGTGCTGCGTCCCACTTGATGACGTCCACTCCTGTGGCTGCTTTAAGAATTTCATCCTTTCGGATGCTCTCGATATGACTAAGACAAAATGTTAGCAAAAATGTAATTTGAACCAGGGATAATATTCTTACTGTGTTCGATAACTATCTTTCTCTTTGACTTGATAAGTGATAAATCGATATAAAACAGATATTGTATAGCTTTCCGGCAATAAATGTGCAATGACCCTTTGGCTATGAGCATACAATGCTTGAAAATGGCCCTCTTGGCAACGAATGATGAAAACAGCCCTCTTGGCAAATGACGAAATGGCCCTCTCGGCAACTTGAAAGTAAAAATGTCTCTTTTGGCAACAAATGATGTAAATGGCCCCCTTGGCAAATGATGAAATGACCCTCTCGGCAATGAAAATGTAATGCCTTCTCGACAATAAAATTAAGTATTCTTGGCGATGAGTGATGAAATGGCCCTCTTGGCAACTTGAAAATAAAATGGCCCTCTTGGCAAATGATGAAAATGGCCCTCTTGGCGAATGAATAAGAAATGGCCCTCTTGGCAAATGATGAAATGGCCCTCTTGGCGAATGAGTATGAAATGGCGTTCTCGGCAAATGATGAAATGGCCCTCTTGTCGATTGAATGATGTAAGGCCTTCTCGGCGACAGTGTGATGCCTTCTCGGCAATAAATGGTGCAGTGGCCCTCTCGGCAACTTGAAATGTAATGCCTTCTCGGGGGTGAAGATGTAATGGCCCTCTCGGCAAATTATAAAATGTCCCTCTTGGCGAATGAATATGAAGTGGCCCTCTTGGCAAATGATGAAATTGCCCTCTCGGCAATGAAAATGTAATGCCTTCTCGGCATTAAAATAAAGTAGCCTTCTTGGCGATGAGTGATGAAATGACCCTCTCGACAACTTGAAAGTAAAATGGCCCTCTTGGCAAATGATGAAAATGGCCCTCTTGGCGAATGAATATGAAATGGCCCTCTTGGCAAATGATGAAATGGCCTTCTTGGCGAATGAGTATGAAATGGCCCTCTTGGCGATTGAATGATGTAATGCCTTCTCGGCGACAGTGTGATGCCTTCTTGGCAATAAATGGTGAAGTGGCCCTCTCGGCAACTTGAAATGTAAATGGCCTTCTCGGCGGTGAAGATGTAATGGCCCTCTCGGCAAATGATAAAATGGCCCTCTTGGCGAATGAATATGAAGTGGCCCTCTTGGCAAATGATGAAATGGCCCTCTTGGCGAATGAAAATGTAACGCCTTCTCGGCATTAAAATGAAGTAGCCTTCTTGGCGATGAGTGATTAAATAGCCCTCTCGGCAACTTGAAAGTAAAATGGCCTCTTGGCAAATGATAAAAATGGCCCTCTTGGCAAATGAATATGAAATGGCCTTCTTGGCGAATGAATATGAAATGGCCCTCTTGGCAAATGATGAAATGGCCTTCTTGGCGAATGATTATGAAATGGCCCTCTTGGCAAATGATGAAATGGCCCTCTTGGCGATTGAATGATGTAATGCCTCCTCAGCGACAGTGTGATGCCTTCTCGACAATAAATGGTGAAGTGGCCCTCTCGGCAACTTGAAATGTAAATGGTCCTCTCGGCGGTGAAGATGTAATTGCCCTCTCCGCAAATGATAAAATGACCCTCTTGGCGACTGACTATAAAGTAGCCCTCTTGGCGTCAGTGTGATGCCTTCTCGGTAATAAATGGTGATGTGGCCCTCTCGGCAACTTGAAATATAAAGTGGCCCTCCTGGCGGTGAAAATGTAACGCCCTCTCGGCAATAATGTAATGCCTTCTCGACAATAAATGGTGAATTGTCCCTCTCGGCAACCTGTAAAATCTCTCTGAGCAAGATGAGACTATTTATGCCTCGGTCGTTCTCTTGCGAAAACTTTCTATTTACATTCCAGCTATTCTCCCATAGATGAGACCTGCAAGAAAAAGTTCCTACATCCACAGAAAATTTTGTTAGTTTTAAAACAAACTGATCTGTGTTGATTCTTCGATCGTCCGTCCCTCATCTTATCTTTGATGAACCGCTTTGATTACCCTCCACTGGTAGACAAAAGGTAGAAAAATATACATTTTGACAAAATACTTGACATATTTGAAACAAAATTATTTAGGAAAAGATTTTTGAGGAAAAATCATTGCCAATTGTCATGTCACATAAAGCCTATATGGACAATTTGGGCTATAGATTCTTTGATATGTCATGATTGCCTTTAACTCTTGATTAAGGTGAGGATTCTTAAGACGACTATCAACTTTGTGGTAATGTCTAGCGAGATTTTGAGGGCAACCTCAAAATTTCTATTCCAGTTTGGATGCTGTCACGGATTGTCACCTAATAAAAGCACATTGAGAATTTTTGAGATCCTTCTCAAAAATTTTGTCCCAGTTGAAGTTTCATTGCGCTCCAAACTCCAGTTTTGTTGTAGAAGACTTCTTTGTGTTCAGAATTTTTGAATTCCTTTCAAAAATTTTATCCCAGTTTCCTTTCTGGGAGTATGACCGAGCCGTTGTGGCGACTACGTATCCCGTTGAGGCAGGAATCAGGTCTAACGTAGTTCCCACTCAAGGGGGTAAAAAAAACAAATTTTGGATAAAAGGTGACCGAGGCCGACATAGGCCACCTACGTATCTCATTCTTGAGAATTCAGGTCAAACGTTGTTCATTCTGAAATATACAAGGAAATGCTAAATTACAAATACAAAAGAGAAAAAGAAATGTAAAGGTGAGCCCTAAGCCTTCAAACATAGTATCTTTTGACTTCAATCTGAGTTGATCGGCTTCGGCCACTCTTGGCCATCCATTTCTGACAGAATCAGTGCTCCTTCTGACAATACTCTGCGAACCACGTATGGGCCTTGCCTATTTGGCGCAAACTTTCCTTTGTGTTCATCTTGACAGGGAAAGATACGTTTGAGCACCAATTGTCCCGCTTTGAATGACCGAGATCTTACCCTCTTGTTAAAAGACCGTATCATCCTCTGTTGATATAAATGACCATGGCAAATAGCAGTCATCCTCTTTTCGTCGATCATGGCCAAATGTTTGAGTTGGCATCACTCAACTCGGCTTCTTAAATGACTCTTAATGATGGTATCTCCACTTCGGCCGGTATTACTGCTTCTGTTTCGTATACCAGTAGGTACGGAGTTGCCCCAATAGATGTTCTGATAGTCGTGCGATATCCTAATGGAGCATAAGGAAACATTTCATGCCATTCCCGATTTCTGTCAATCATTTTCCTTAGGATCCTCTTGATGTTTTTGTTGGCAGCCTCTACAGCTCCATTCATCTGAGGGCGATACCTGTCAAATTTCTATGATTGATCTGGAATTGCCTGCATATCTCTTTCATCAAATTACTGTTGAGATTTGCTTCGTTATCAGTGACGATGGAGTCTGGTATTCCAAATCGACATATTAAATTACTGCGCACAAAGTCAGCCACTACTTTCTTTGTCACCGACTTGTAGGAGACTGCCGATACCCATTTGGTGAAGTAGTCGATGGCAACCAAAATAAATCTATGACCATTAGAAGCAGTTAGTTCTATCGGACCGATCACATCCATGCCCCAAGCTACAAACGGCCGAGGAGAACTCATAGCTTTGAGTTCGAGAGGAGGGACACGAATCAAATCGCCATGTATCTGACACTGGTGACACCTCTGTACAAACTTACAACAATCATTTTCCATGGTCATCCAAAAGTAACCAGCTCAGAGGATTTTCTTTGCTAAGATGAATCCGTTTATATGCGTACCGCAAACCCCGGCATGTACCTGCTCCATGAGATTCGTGGCTTCCGCCGCTTCAACACATCTGAGTAGGCCTAGATCTGGAGTCCTCCTATAAAGGATTTACCCGCTCGGAAAGAAATTGTTTACTTTCCGACGTATGTCCCTCTTCTGATCAGAGGTAGCACCCTCTGGATAAGTCCCTATCTCCAAATATTTCTTTATATCAAAATACCAGGGCTTTCCCATTGGGCCTGCCTCGATATGTGAACAGTAGGCTGATTCTTCCTCACATCTATCTCCAAAGGATCGATATATGCCATGTCTGGATGTTGAATCATTGAGGAAATGGTTGCAAGGGCATCCGCAAATTCATTCTGCATCCTTGGTGTGTGCTTGAACTCGATCTTTCTAAATCTCTTACACAACCTCTGTACCAAGTGCACATATGGTATTATTTTCGGGTTTTTTACGACCTATTCCCCTTGGACCTGGTGAATCAACAAATCTGAATCTCCTATGACCAATAACTCTTGGACATTCATGTCTATCGCCATCCTCAGCCCCGAAATACAAGCCTCATATTCAGCCATGTTATTAGTACACCGAAATCGCAGTTTCGCAGTCATCGGGTGATGCTGTCTAGATTCTGATATCAATACGGCTCCAATGCCGCTACCTCAGTGGTTCACGGCTCCGTCGAAGAACATTCGCTAACCCGGGTACGCCTCAAGGATGTCTTCACCTGCGAATGATATCTCCTCATCAGGGAAGTAAGTTTTGAGAGGTTCATAGTCATTACCCACAGGGTTTTCCGTAAGATGATCTACTAAAGCCTATACCTTAATAGCCTTCTGAGGGACGTACACAATGTCAAATTCGCTCAATAGCATTTGCCATTTGACCAATCTCCCTGTCGGCATCGCCTTCTGAAAGATATACTTTAACGGATCCACCTTTGAGATGAGGTATGTAGTGTAAGAAGACAAGTAATGCCTCAATTTTTGAGCAACCCAAGTCAAGGCACAACACGTCTTCTCCAAACATGTATACCGAGCTTCGTATGGGGTGAACTTCTTGCTCAAATAGTAGATGGCCCGTTCTTTCTTTCGGGTTTCATCTTGCTAACCCAACATACATCCGAATGCATTTTCAGAAACCGATAAATATAATAGCAGTGGACTCCCTTCTCGTGGAGGTACCAGCACTGGCGGGTTAGATAGATAACTTCTGATAGCATCAAAAGCAGTTTGTCATTCCTCACTTCATTTTCTCAGCGCATCCTTTTTCAACATTTTGAAGATAGGCTCGCAAATCAATGTGGATTGGGATATGAATCGGCTGATGTAATTCAATCTCCCCAAGAAACTCATGACTTCTTTCTTCGTCCTTGGCGGAGGCAAATCCTGAATGGCATTGATTTTGGAAGGGTCAAGCTCAATACCTCTTCGCCTGACTATAAACCCCAATAACTTGCCAGCGGGCACACCAAAAGCACACTTGGCATGATTTAATTTCAAGTTGTACTGGCGTAGGCGATCAAAGAATTTTCTCAAATGACCTAGATGATCCGAACTCTCGCGCGACTTGATAATGACATCATCTACGTATACCTCAATCTCCTTATGAATCATGTCATGGAAAAGAGCTGTCATGGCTCTCATGTAAGTAGCTCCTGCATTCTTGAGGCCAAATGGCATTACCCTAGAATGGTATACACCCCAAGGCATTATAAAAGCTGTCTTCTCTGCATCCTCCTCATCCATTAAGATTTGATGATATCCCGCAAAACAATCCACGAGTGATTGCATCTCATGTTTAGTACAGTTGTCAATGAGGATGTGGATGTTTGGCAATGGAAAATCATCCTTGGGACTGGCTTTATTAAGACACCTATAATCAACGCATATCCGAATCTTTCCGTCTTTCTTAGGCACCGGGACAATGTTGGCCAACCAAGTAGGATATTGCATCACCTCGACTACTTTGGATTGTATCTGTTTAGTAACTTCCTCCTTGATTTTTAGACTTAAATCTGGCTTGAATTTCCTTGTGTTCTGTTTATCGGATTGAACCCGGGGTTGATCGGTAGTTTGTGAGAGACAATATCAGTACTCAGACCTGGCATATCTTCGTAGGACCAAGCAAACACATATATATACTCTTTGAGCAAATTGACGATCTCTTGCTTTTGGACATCACTCAAATGTACACTGATTCTGGTCTCCCTAATATATTCTTCATTCCCTAAATTCACTATCTTAGTTTCATCCAAGTTAGGCTTGTCCCAATTTTCGAACTCTCTCAATTCCTGGGCTATATGTTCAAAAACAGAGGTTCCTTCATCGTGTCCTTCAAACTCAAGGTCATCTGCTTCATTTAGTTCATTCGGCTTTTGATATGACATGACATTGGCGGGTTTAAAATTATTTGAACTGTATCATAAATAGACACAATTAGATAGAAAGTAGTTGAATTGATAAAATGAATATTCAGTGCTATTTGAAATAAGCGGAGTCTTTTAGTTAACACAAAGTGCAAAGTTTGGCTATGACCAAAGGTCAGATACGCCCTTTTAAGGAGTTTACAAAATTAAACATAAATGAAAACAACGTCATGGGCCTCTGCTGAACTAACAATTATTTCAGAACAACGAGTAATTGCCCTTCCAGCTCTCGATCATCCAACTTTGTGCCTTGGCCCTTTAGCGACTGGTCTACATCATCATCATCAACCACATCCACTTCCTCGAACATGTCCCAAATCCCTCCCCCAAGACCATCGTCATCGAGGCACTCTCGGATTGGAAATGACAAGTACAAATGTTGTATCGGCCGAGCTAAAGTTTGATTATCATTCTGATTCTGAAACCCCAATTTGTCTTCTGTCACGGTGGTGTATCCCAAACCAAATCTTAACTGCTTCGTTGACAACAAAATGGGCTTAGTGATGCCATGTAAACATCTCCCTAATCCAAAGCCGGGTTCAAACCCATTCCTCAACATTACCGTAGCTATCATCTTGTACACAGCAGACATAGGAGGTCTTGATGTCCAGTCACCTTCTGTGGCGTTCACTATTTCAATGGCGTGAAAGTCTGATCCCCTGGCGATATCACTAACGATAGGTGCATAGATATTTGAATGGCTTCCTTCGCCATGAATGACTACCTCCTGTTCATTCCAAATCAATTTCACCATTTGATGAAGGGTGGAAGGCACTGCTCTAGCCATGTGAATCCAAGGTCTACCTAGCAACACGTTGTAGCTGGTAACGATATCCATCACTTGGAATTAGACACCAAATTTCGCAGGCCCCGCACAAATCGTCAGATTGACCGCTCCCATTGTATTTCTTCTACCGCCATCAAATGCTCTCACACAAACCTGACTCTGCTGAATTTTCCCACGTCATAGCTCAACTGCTCAACAGTAGCCAGAGGGCAAATGTTCAAGCTAGATCCATCATCAATCAGGACACAACTCAAGACCATCCCTCGACATTTTATCGTGACATGAAGTGGCTTGTTATGCGTCACTCTTTCGAATGGTATGTCGTCATCACCAAAACTAAAGCGATGTCCACGGGTAACTTGGCTTATCATTGCTGCCAGGTTATCACACTCTGTGCCAACTGGTATATAGATGTTGTCCAATGCGCTCATGAGTGCCTGTCTATGACGTTGTGAGTTCATCAACAGGGTCCTCACAGAAATCTGACCAAGTACCTTTTCTAAGTATTTCACGATGGGATAGTCTTGTGGCTACATCTTTCTCCAAAACTCCTCTGCTTCTGCTTCACTCATAGATCGTGGAGTTTTGTTACTTGCCCCCCGAGTTGCTCCAACTGTACCGAAAACCTGGATCTCAAACTTCTTTTTAGGGGCCTCTTTAGGGGTTGTAGCAATTACCTCACGAGGTGTCAGAATCTCCACCTTTGGCCTTGCCGTGATGCTCAAGGATGCCACACTCTTCTCTAAACCTGTCGTGCAATCTAGTATTATCCTCTTGGACTCACACCAATCTTCCTCTCTTTCGATCATATCGACCGAATCCCCTCCATGATCAGGCAAAGGGTTATTGTTAACACTGGGATCAACAGTACGAAGAACAACTATGTTCTGATCAATTAGGTCTTGAATTTTATGTTTCAAATTTATACAAGATTCAGTGTCATGTCTGACACTGTTGGAGTGGTACGCACAAATTTGATCCCTTTTGAATAAACGGGAGCTAGCATCCATGGCTTTCGGAGGGACGGGCTGGATCAAACCTGCGGCTAACAATCTTTCAAACAACTTTGTCCTACTCTCGACAAGAGGAGTAAACATCTTAGGGGGTCTTGGATTAGGGGAGTTGTAGTTGTTTCGCGAAGGTGGGGGTACTTGACGGTAATCGGGATGATTGCGACGAGGGGGTGTAGAGATTTGGACTCCTGGATGCGGTGGTGTTTGGTGATTGGTCTGC
>JAPFFP010115007.1:0-18244 GCA_026153255.1 Solanum medicagineum | reverse complement strand
TGTCATTACCTATGGGTTCTTTGTGCCACAGACATAGTTGATATGTGATCTTCTAGTTCTGTCAGTCAATATTGTTGCACACTGCTTTGGTTCATGCAGTTGAGGTTCTATGATTTTCCTAATATGCTTATCTTTTGACCTAGGTTCAGATAACTAGAAATGTAGTATTTCATTACATTTGTTTTTGCCATATTTACTATATTTCACTCAGTCGGCCGATGATGCCTACTAGGTGCCTTTCACTGGTACTCACCCCTACTTTTCTGCATCTACTCATAGTGCAAGTCCAGGTACGAACCGTGAGATCGGTGTTGTAGCTGCTGCAGGAGACTTCTAGTGAGCATCAAACAGCTTCGGACCTTCTACAGTCTCATTCCATGTTCGGACCATCTTTTGTATTAAGACACTGGCCTTCTAATTAATAGTTTAGCTTGTGTATGTAGGGTCTCATTCTGGTTATATATATAATCTAGAATGTATTTTTATTTGAGGTTACAATAGCTTTGTACAAGTGACTTCTAGGTTTTGGGGTAGGATGTATCTTTAGCTATTGTTGGTTTCGTTATGCTTAGTTGCTAGGACAAGTACCATGGGCTACGTTGGCTTGCCTATATATGGGATCTAACAGGAACCATCATGACCTGCAAGGTCGGGTCATGACAAGGTGGTATTAGAGCCTTAGGTTCACTAGTCTCATCTATACAAATTTATCGTCTAGTAGAGTCCTGTAGATGAGTGCGAAATCCGTGACTCATCTTTGGGAGGCTAGGGATGCTTAGGAAACTCCTTGTTGTTGTAGACATATAATTTTTGACCAAACCTAAGTTATATATGCTTTTTTTGTACTTAAGTATTTATTTTTGAAATTAAATTAAATATTATTATTTTTTATCTTATCTTAGTAACTTTATTTAAAATAATTTGAAAACTAGAAAAATAGAGTTACATTTTAGTGTAAGTTTTGTTTTAAAGAAGAGAAAATTTCTAAAACTTATATGTTTTATTTTAATTTCGATTCTAAATAAATAATCTAGTATTATTAGCATTTTCTTAATTATAACTTAGTTTTAGCTAGTTAACTTTTCTATATATTTTTTTAATTTAAAATAATTTTCTAACATTTTATCTTTTCTAACATTTTTTTTTCTTTTCTAAACAAAACAAAACAAAAAATGAAATGAAAAAGCATAATTAAAATAAACCCAAACTAACCTACTAGACCACATATGTCCCCCCCCCCCCTCTTCATCCCCATTTCCTCCATTATCTCCCACTCCCATAAACTCACACTATACACCTCACAACTCAACTCCTCCACTCCCTCACAACATATTTTGTAAAAACACTAGACACTTAGAAAAAAAAACATGACACACACACAGAAACAAAAGCAGCAACTAAAAAATCACACACACGGAAACACACCCAAAAAAATCATACACAACATCAACAAGGAATAAAAGACAGAGTTGGAGGTTTGCCTTCACGGCTCGAATTCATAGTTTCTATTGTACTCTACTCTTTGTAATTATTGTTCACAAGAGTTAATATTTATCTTCTCGTCCAATTTAATATGATTACAAGTACATTAAAGTTGTCATATTTCGTATGTCTTTGACCCATTAATATTCTTTGACGCTGTAATATAAATTATGTTTAAATCTTTCATATCAACTTTTGCTTAGATGTTTCATATTGTTGAATTTAGTGCAAAATTATTATAACGATATGTAATTTATTTCACATTTGAACAACATACAATTTGTTTCGTGTTTGAGTAAATTTATTGTCTAAGTTTCTATTATTATTTTCATATTTTGATTTTATGATAACATGTGAATGATGAATATAATTGACAACTCTCACAAATATGCTCTTTTATGACTTTGCGAACTACTAAGACTAGTAGCATTCGGACCCAAGTTATGGTTCACCAAACCGCACAACAAAAGGAGCAAAAATTAGTCGTGGGTTAATTCAACACCTTATTGAATTAAAAAAAACAGAAAATTAGAAAGGATAATCTCAAAATTATAAGAGACGAACAAATGTTCTTGTTTTTAGACGAGTATAGGTTTCATTTTCTAAGAAATATAAATTTATCAAAAAAATAATAGTTTATTATTATTATTATTATTATTATTATTAATAATAATAATAATAATAATAATAATAATAATAATAATAAAACTTTATTCTCCGTAAAGAATGTGGTTGCACATCTCTGTGGAGATGCTAATTTTTTCCTCAGGGATGTGGTGATGCACTGTGACCCAAATGAGTTTAATAATCAACTTCTGTTTTAATCCAAATTAAAGTTTGATTATAGAGAATTCTTAAGATGTAGAGAAGGCAATCATGCCACTAACTTCTAGATGAAGAATGTGGTGGCGCATCTAAGTTGAGACTCATAAATCCATAATTTTATATTAAAAATGAATGAATTAAGGTGCATAGACACAATTTATCCCAGAAATAATTAAGACAAGTATAAGTTGATAAAAGCGACCCTGTTAGAACCACGAAACTCGAGGGGTGCCTAACACCTTGCCCTCGGTCAACAGAATTCCTTACCCGATCTTTGTTTTTGCAGACCAAAAAAATAAGAGTCATTTCCTTTTGATTAGGAATTTAAATTAGGTGACTTGGAACACCAAAACTCAATTTCAAGTAACGACTCTTAAAAAATAATATAATCCCTTTTTCAAAATGTCACATTAATTGGAAAAACTCTATTTTTCACAACTCACGTGGGGAAGAATAGGGATGTGACAGTTGTTGTTTCTGTTCAAGTAGTGTTGTCTATCGTCTATTGACTCCTTGGAATCTAATTGCTCTGTCCCTTAGCAAATATGTCATTAGAGGTTAGACTCTAGGAAAAGATAGGGGGCTTTGTGGTCAATCCCTGATAGGGAGCAACCACCAGAGCCCATTGAGTAGAGATAGGATGCCCAGTTTCCCCACAATCAGAGGCACTAGTTCCTTCACTGGTCCCAGCCGCCTTCATGGTTACACCTAAGGTACATGCAACAATCAGACATTTGTTAGTAGCACTTAGGGGCACTTAACCAGGTCTAGTTTCTACAACCGATGTACCTATAGAGTACACCCATTCGAGTGAGCAATTTAGTCGTGAGGCCCAAGGCGGCAACGATAAGGGGAGCGACGTGAGCGAGGTTTCAGTGGATGCTGCTCTAGATTCAAGGGATCAAGGGACAAACTGCCAATTAGGTTTTGGGCAAGGCCATTTTATTCAGCCAGTCAGAGCTCTAGGGCATTAGAGGTAAATGATACCGGCCACTGCAGTGGAAGCAGTAGAGCCTGAGCTTCCTAGAGTGTTATGATGGTGGAGCATTAGATCACTGGTGCAGAGAGTTTTGAAACATAAGGCAGCGTATACTGCTTTGTGGGCCACCAGATTAGCTCCCCCGTGACCATTAAGGTCAGAGAGCCAGATTTGGGTCATTGAGGCGACAGTAGAGATGGAGGCCGTCAGGGACATTCTTGCACATCCCCAGCTCGGGCAAGGGCAGAGGTTTCAAATGGGTCCACCCCAACAATCACTATTTTATGTCAACCGCTAGCTTCATGTTTATTTAATCAGGTTCTATCTTTTTATATATATCTGTTCGTTTTGCCGCTTACTCGAGTTGGAGCTCTAGTTCTCTTTTATCCTAGATTCGAGAATCGCCTTTAGTGGAGTATCAGATGTGCAGATCATGTGTGGTGACTCTTGGTGGTTATGATATTCGGGTAGGCTTGACATTGTCAGATGGGCTTAATTTTGATATCTCCTGGGTATGGATTTTTTAGCTCCACATCATGTTATAAGAGATAACTACACCAGGACTGTTACCTTGGCTATAGCTGATAATATCTCTAGCAGTGGTAAGAGGTCTGCTAGTCGTATATCGACTAGTAGTATGTTCTATATTTAGGCTTAGAGATTATCCCGATTGTTTGTTAGGCATACTTAGCCCATGCTTGTGATGTGATGGCTGAGGCCCCACTGTAGAGATTGTTCTGGTAGTTATGAGTTCTTAGATATGTTTCTACTGATTTGCCACATCATTGCAAGATAGAGATATTGATTTTATTGTAAAGGTCAGATTACCATCCATGGAGAATCAGGGCTAGGATATCCCTAAAATTGCATTATGGACCCGTTATGGCCTTTATGAGTTTTTGATTAGTTCTTTTAGGGCTGACTAGTGCCCTGTTATGTTTGTAGATTTGATGAATTATGTCTACCGGTTGCATTTGTTATGGTGGACCTATTGAGGGCCTTACTTGCTAGAGGTTGATCTATTAAGTACTACAGTGTGTGATTGATCTTTAGATATTAGAATTATTGGATCTTAGTTTGTTGAGGCAATATGTGCCAGGTTGGATTGTAAAGGCTAACTATGAGTTAAATAATATTAATTTGTTGTAGTTCTAGTTATCTAGTTTTAGGCCTGGGGTGGATATTAGTAGTGGTTTATCTTCCTTGCTTATGGTTTGTTTCTTGTGGCTGAATGATGATAGTTGTTGCAGACCGTAACTGAGAGTATAATATATACCTATATGCGGAGGAATGTACAGGGAGTCTGATGATGATTAGTATATTGGGTATTTACTGTACCTATAAAGATCTGACAGTTGTTGAGAGTGTGAGTGATTAGTATATTAATTGTTTGTTCTATTGCTGAGTATTTATTATCATGTTGATGCTACTGATGGTTGTTGCGTCAGTAATCTATTATATTGAGATAAAGTCCTGACTATTTGTTACATGTATGATGACTATTGTGGCTGTGATTGATTGATTAAACAACAAGGAAAATAGGATAAAGCCCCTACGTGTGAGTGTGATTATATTAACTATTGTTTGCAGTGGTTTTTGGTTAGCATGTGAGCTATCTGAGGTTGATCTATGGGAATTGTTTGTATAAGGAAACAAGGAACAGAGTAAAAGGAGTACATATGGAATAAACCTACAGTTGTGGATAATTGTGATTATTCAGATATATGCTAATGTATTGAGGGCATATATACCTTGCTTGTTGATTTCATATTGCATGTTAGTTGATTGAACTTATGGGATGAGTGCGTGATCATTGAGGATCCCTTAGAGATTTCTACACTAATTTGTTGTTACATACATATGGGTTGTTGTATTTCTGGTTAGTTGAGACTATCAAAATTGTTATTGGTCATTGAGCATGCTTGTGACTATTGCATTCACTGTCTACTGGGAGTTTAAGGATAGGATCTCCCTGTGGTTTGGATTAGAGTCTTCAGTAGGGATGTTGTAATGACCCTCTAGGTCATTTTGGTGTTTCCGTGAATATTTGGTTAGTTTGCGTGCCTGGGCCATTTTTGACTTGTTGGTACTGTTGGTGTGGTTATTGGGTGAATCAGTTGAGATTTATGCAGCCTTTTGAGTTAAATGGAAGATTATAACCGTAAAATGAGTTCTTTGATAAAGTCCTAGTATATAGCCTAGGAGTGGAATTTTGACTATTCAATCAACTCCGGAATGACCAAATTAGGCTAGGAGCATGTTCGTGAAGTTATATTGCATTTTGCTAATTTAGCCATCGGAACAAATCAATAGTTAACACCCTTGGGAAACTTGCTCAGATGAGAATTTTGATAGCACAGTCAGCTTCAAAATGTTGATTTTGGTCTTGAATGACCTTTCGTTTGGCATTAGGGACTTTCGAATGTGAGTTGACCCCTGAGAGCTTTTCGTTAAAAGTTACATATAAAGAAATGGAACCCACATCAAATGGTAATGACCTTCGATGAAAATTTTGTCTGCATCATTAGATCCAAAATTATTAGAGATACGTAGTTTATTTGTAAAATGGAAGTCCAAATGAGCTCGAAATATAAAAAAAGGTTAGATAATTACAAAAGGAAAAAGGGGTGATGTGGCCGACCCAGGTTGCGCCATGTGGAGCAACTTGGCAGTGTCATGTGGCTAGTGGCATATCAACCATCCATATAAACATATATAAGCTTGAGCTACCTACCTAGAAGAATAACTCGCTCTGTAGTGTTGTCGCAAGATAAACACGCCGCCTGCCTGTTGGTCGGGCAAATCGAAGTTATCTTTCGGTCAACTGTCTACCCAATCAAGTGCAAAAAATATAGTAGAATCACGTAACTCATGCTGACAGTTTTTCTTTTGGTATATGTTCACCATTGGATCTCGCAAATACAACCCCTTACTGTTTTCGTTATCGAGATATCTTTTCTTTTCATTGTTCCCGAGGATATTTTGGGGAATCTTCTCCAATGCTGCAAACAGTTAAATTTGAATGCACTTCCAGGGAACATTAGTATGCACACACACACTAACTTCGCACCACATGTTTTAGGGCATTTCTTATTCGATTTGGGTGATTCAAAAAACTAACTTGTGTATTTTTTTTTTTTGAGAAAAACATTTTGGAAGTGTCAAAAATTGCTTTTGGCATGTCGTTCGATGTAAAATCTACTGTTTTTGGTATATATATCATTGAAAAATATTAGAAACTTTGAACTAAGATATCTTCGCCATTTCTTATTGAAATCAAGTGAAATTGTGGTCTAAACTATACTATTTTTGAGCTTTACGTCATGATATGTTTGGATTCTGTTTGTTTGATCATATTTTTGAAAAATCTAATGAGGAAGCTATTGTAGATATATATTTTCCTTTTTGATAAAAACAATGTTATTTGTTTTTGGGTTGTTATTTGTTGTTCTAAGCGTCGTTTTATGCTCATTTACTGGCTATGGAGTCCGAGTGATGTAGAAATCATTTTGCGAGAGTTGGTTTGATATTTTGGGCATAGGCCCCTTTTCCCCATTTTAGACATAATTGACGTATTTTTCCCCGTTTCTTGAGATTTATAGTCAATACAATCACAATGATATTGTGATTCATGTTTTGATAGTTGAGCAACATTTAGAAGCAGTTAGGAAGAGTAAGACTCACGTGGACTAATCCAAAGTGCATGGATTTGCCTTTCACGTAGGCTAGGCTTCTCTCACCTTTGGATTGAGATGAAATATATGTCATTGGGAGCCTAGTTGTTGTTGGAAATTCAGAGTAAGATATGTATATATGTTATTAAGGTTGCAATTACCATTAGACTCTGTGATACCTATATTTATTATGATAGTTTATGTTTAACGTTGTGTATGCTGTAAATGCTTTTGATAAAGTTTGTAAAGGTGAGATAGAGCGCCACAGAGGTAAGTTAAGTGTTGTGCTACCTATATACATCTCTTTGGCCATTTAACTAATGGTTTGACCTTTTAAGCTTCATAATACTGATAAATATGTTATACCCGATAAATATGATTCTAGTTACTTGTTACTTATGTTGTGATTATGTCTAGTGAAAGGTTAAATGCTAGCCTATGCCCATGATTAATACGTATGCCTATTTAGATACTTGTTTACCTGTGGGGCAGTCTGATGTTGGGGTTATGTAGTATTTGAGAGGCTGGTTGCCAATTATACTCCCAGCTACATACTATGACTCTATGATTGTAATTTAGTTATGCATTTCTATTCATGTACCGCATTCTTGATTCTCTAATGACTAACTGGTGTTTTTTACGGTGAGACACATGTTATGTCCTAGGGAATGGCTAGGTTGTCTACGGTATTCTGGGAGGTAATTGTACTTAATAGTTAGATTATCCATGGTTATTCTGATACCTGTAGTTATCTTAGGCTGGGGTGAACTTATCGACGACTAGGCATAGTCTTATGCCACCCCTAGCTATACATATGTCTATTTGGTTCCCTTTATATTGGTTTGTTGATGGAAATCCTTAAATAAAGGCCTTTACCCATTAGGTGAGATGGTGATGATTGTGTAGACATCGTAGTGGTTACAATTATCACAATAACTGAGTATAGGGTGATGCTAAGGTTGTGATGGGTCTGCTAGAGGACGGATATGATCTTATATTATTTCTAGTAATGTGTACCCAGTTGGCTACATGTATACTTTCTTGGGTTGTCTAGTACGAGGAGATATGCTATGTTCTGGAAGGTTAGTTATCTGCACTGAGGCTCTATTGTTGTGATTATCTTAATATAGTGGACTTCTGATTACTTGATGACAGAATGGCGATTCTGATTATGAGAGATATGTTATACCCTGAGGGTTAGCTTGATTATTTGTGTGTAGGTATTTCGTGTTGCATTGATTGCCTATTATCTTATCCTAAGGACTTATTACATTTATCAGCTGCCTGTCTATTGTTTCCCTAGTTACTTGCTATGCTTATTTGCTGGGTTGTTATCATTGTTCTAGATACGTGTGATATTTGTGGCTATTGCTTCCTATGGGCCTTAGCTTGGGATTAAGCCAATCCTGCCCTAGGATTACGTTATTCGGAGCCTATATGATAACATATATACACAGTTTGATTTGAGAGGCACAGACCCTGAGGACCTGCTGAGCAGTGATTAGTCTTGGGTTGGAGGCTATTCCTGGGTTGGAGGACAATATGTTTGTTTTGGGAGCACTACCAAGTTTATTATCATCCATTGGCCCAAGTTGACTTATGATTTTCTTAACCCCAACCTAGGGCCAGTCTGGGTAGGGGGTTGGAGGCCTCAGATGACCACCAGGGGTTATTGGCCCCAAGTTATGTTTAGCGGGTGATTTTATTTTTTGCACTAGTTGAAACAACATACGATCTAATATTGATCCCTATGTCCCTACACCTATACACTTTTGGTCGTGCGTAGGTGTACCTTCTTGGCGTATGGCGGTCCAATTGGCATATAGGCATAGACACTATGGGCTTATACCCACGTACAGTACCATATCATGACCGTGTGATAGCATGATATGGTTCCTTTAATTTCGTTAGATGATTGCTTGTACACTGCTCAATTCTGCCCAATTAGGTCCTCTTGGTCCTACTCAACTGCTCTGACACGATACTATAGGATGAAGTGCCATGTGTTGGCATGACCTATATACATTTTATCATTACTTGTGGGTTCTTCTGGCACCATAGGCATAGTTGATATGTGATCTTTGGGTTCTTTGGTTTGATCTGTTGGGGTTCTACGATTTGCCCGATATGCTTATCTTTTGACCTGGGTTCAGATAACTAGCACTGCAGTGTTTCATTACATTTGTTTCTAGCATATTTTCTGTATTTTACTTAGTTGGTTGATGATGCCTACTAGGTGCCTTTCACGACACTCACCACTACTTTTTTGCATCTACTCATAGTTCAAGTCCTGGTGTGAGCTGTGAGCACTAATCTAAGGGCGTTGTAGCCACTGCAGGAGACTTTTGGTGAGCATCGAGCAGTTTCAAACCTTCTACAATCTCCTTTCACTTTCTGGTTGTCTTTTGTATTCAAACACTACCTTGTATATTTGTAGTTTGGGTTGTGTACATACGGTCACATACATACATACATACATATTGAGTCTACAATATCTCGTTACAGGTGACTTTCAAGTTCTGTGGTAGGATGTATATTTGGCTTTTTTTGGTTGTTGTTAGCAATCGTTATGCTTATGTCACGCCCCAAGAGGGGACCCAAGACATGGCCGCACCAGAGACTATTTCTAGTCCCCAAGCGAACCACTTGACCTCATCACATTCATTCAATCAATCATTTTACCAATTAGCGGAAGTTAACAAAATGTAAATCGACACAACTAACATCTAGTCTCAAAATAACAGTATAAATCAAAGTCTAGTAGAAAGAACTAGCTCACAATCTTAATAATCAACATCCGACTCTAGTCTATGAAGCCTCTATCATTATTAGGTGGTGCCAATGAAAGACCCATGGCTACCTTAATCAAAATAAAAGCTAAGCAACTCTAACTCTAAAGTACGGTGAAAATAAAGGGGAGGCTTACCAATCCGCTGAACGTCCAAAGAACCTCAATGATGCACCTGCTGATGATCTCTATCCCATGTATCTACATCATAAAACGATGCAGTGCCAGAGTGGTGTCAGTACGTGGAATGTACGGTATGTAAAATAGTTGAATGAAACCAAACAAGTAGAATAATATAGAAATAATAATCAACTCAATACAGAAACTAATCAATATGTCAAATGTCTATCTAAAGCAAGAACAAAGAGTAGACATGTGACCCATCAACCAATCAACTCATCAATCAAATCGGGCTCATTTCAAAGGGACTCATCTCAAGTCATCTCATCTCATATCATCTCAGCTTCGCTCAGCTCAGAGTACTCAGTTTGGGAACTTTCTGTAAATTTCTCTTATCCCAAAACAATCACATATGAGTCAGTAATTGTACAAGAATCACGCTTATGTTGCCATAACTGTTCTGTACTTTCCAGGTAGAAAACGAATCAAAACCATAAGGACAAGTCCAAATGTAGACAATAATATATAAGTCCTCTATTGATTTCAAGGACTTCTAATCAGAGGGAACCTCAACATCATATGATGTGATGGTCCTAATCCTCACCTACGCTTGGCTACATAGTTTAAGGAGTGCGAGTTGGTGTAACTCTTACTCTTTTGGTGCTCGATACTTCCCATGACTCAATGCTTATAAAACAATCCATCTAATCAAACTATCTCAATCCAATCATCTCAATCAACCTCATGGAGACATAATCTTTCAATCAGTTTCGTAAAGACTCTAATCATCTCATCAATCAATAGCTCAAGGATAGGGACAATCACTAGGGAACAATAGAATAGGCAAATCATTAGAGTTCATTTGGAAAAGACTCATGGACCATCAAACACTATCAATCTATCAACATTCTCACATTCACAATCACAATCTCTATCAACATTCCTAATCGAGGCTCTAGACTCAATCCCTATCTTCATTCATTCAATCTTTATGAAATAATAAATAGGGCTTATGCAATAATTCATGTAAAAACATTCAATTCAAGAAAAAAAATTTATGATGATCATCAACATATCACAATACATGTAAGTAATATAATTTCAAGAAAATCTTCAAGAATCATACATGTAGACATCAAGAACCTTCACCTCTTATGTAAGACCATCTATGGGGCACATGAGAGAACAATCTCATGCTTTTAGTTTAGACTTACATACCTGGGATAAATCTCTTTCAATCAACCGTCAAGAATCCTCCTTGAATTCTTTAATCTCACGTTCTTCATTCTTCTCTCTCAAGCCCTAACTTTCAAGTGTTTGAATAAGGACATAGAATGCGATTTTGAACCTTATTTACTCATCAAAATGACCTAAATTGATTGTGTTTTGAGTTTAGGAGGAGTTGGAAATTGATCGGAATGCCCCTCAAATTAAAATAAAAAAGTTTGATCCCAAAAATGCCTAGTTTGCAACCTGCATATTTTCTTACTGAAATTTCTCATCGAAAAAGAATAAAAAAAACAAAGTGTTGGTCTGCATCCTTAGCGCGTCATGCCTTGGGCGTGCACCGACACTATTTTTCATTTAATTACGAAAAATTATTTTTTGATTCGGTTGCTCTAAAATCCGAACAAGACCATTTTCCACTCAATTTTTCATGTTGATTACATATCCGTTCTCGGATTCACAAACTGTGATACCCCGTAATTCCATGCTATTATGTATCTATGACTCAAGCCTCATTTGGTTAGGTTGGGAGTCTACAGGGTCGTGGGAGACTTCTAGTACTTAGACGAGTTCAAGACTTCCTTATGAGTTGAGTTTTGGGTGTTGGTTTGTACCAAGGTCAAATTTAAACGAGCATAACTTTTAGTACGACATGTCAAATGAAATCCCTTTCCAATGCACTTGGTTTCACCTCATTTCGAGTCTGGATGAAGGAGTTATGACAGTTTTCGTGAGATCCTCCCACGCAGTGAAACCACACGGACACCTAGACGGACAGTGAGGCTTTGGACGAGGTGTGTGGGCTTCCTTGAGCTGGAAAGGACCATTTTTGGTCTAAGGCGTGGGGCACGGCTAGTGGCACGGGCCATGTGGCTTGCCATTGACTGTGTGGTTGGTTGTGTAGTATGTGTAAGTGAGGAAGAGTGGGCGTGAGAGGAGTTTTGACGAAGTGTGATGCCACAGTCACCTTGACGGGCCGTGGCAGGTCAGACGACTCGTGGCCTTGGGTGTAGGGTGGCTAGCAACATTTTGTTTTCTCAAAGTGTGGTTCAACGGACCACTACACGGACCGTGTAGCACCACACAGCCCGTGAACGGCTCCCGTCAAAGTGACGATGACGTTAATTTTTCTAAGTTCTCCAACTTCCAATTTTTGAGCAAGTTTCATCTCACGTGCACTCCACATGACCCATGGAGTCCCACACGACCCGTTTGGGCTTCAGTGGGGCATCACTTTGCCAATTTTTCTATTCGTTCACTAATGGCATTTTCGTGAATTTAATTCATTCTAATGACCTTTTAAGACTTCCAATGCTGTCTTAACCTCCCCAAAAGACTTAAACCCTATTCGAAAGGATCAGAACTTATTACACTCAACTTGAATACACTCTCAAATCCTCTCAAAAGCCTCTACCAAGGCCCCAATACAAATTCAAGGAATCTTAAGAACAAGTTTGGATTTCAAGACTCCATTCCAAGGTTCCATTCTTTCCCAACTCAATTTCAAGAGACTCAAGGTCCAAGGTATGTGGGTTTCAATCATTGGGTCCTTTCCCCATGGTACCCAAGCTTCCATTTCTATAAAAATTACATGTTCCCAAGTTATGTTGCTTATGGGTATTATTCATTAGTGATTATGATCATATACTATATTGGGGTTTCATGAAAGTGTGATTGAAAACATATGTTTACTTATCTTAAGTCTATACTATGAGGTGACTTGTCTATTATGATTATACATGTGTTAAGCTATAGAACTATGGTCTCTCTTGATATTTGATGGAGGGTTTTAATGTATTTTACAGGAGGGTATTACCAAGTATTGGTGGGTTGATTTATTTAAATTTTCCTGCATGATTTCGCTCTTGAATTTGATGAACTTAAACTAGCATTATACACCCACCAAGTTTTTTGATAAAATGTCTGGTTTTAAACTATTGAGCTATTGCATGACCTATTGCATGACCTATGAACTAAGTAACTTTATGATGATGAAAGGAATGTTTATATGTGTGTTGACTTCATGGAAGGTATCTTTAGTGTTGTAAGTTGACCATAACCAAGTTGAGAGGTTGATACCACAACCATCTTGATGGGAGGTGGTAAACCCATTAATCAAGTTGAGGGGTTGATACCTCAAACATCTTGTTTGGAGGTGGTAAACCCATTAACCAAGTTGAGGGGTTGATACCTCAAACATCTTGATGGGAGGTGATAACCCGTTAACCATGTTGAGGGGTTGATACCTCAAACACCTCCATTGGGTGGTTTGCCTTGGATTTCAAGTACTAAGTTATTTGGTCTATGATGATGGCCTCTTTCTACACGTATCATATGTTCTATATAAGAATGTTTTACATCAAGCATCATTCATACATGTCATATTGCTATTATGCTATCCATTACTTACGATTATGCATTTTGCCTATGTTGATTATCTAATGTTGCATTGCATCCTACATACTTAGTACATTCAAACGTACTAACGCATACTCTATGCCTATATGATGTTACTATGTAGGAACCAGAGATCCACTTGATCATCTTCCTCTTCCACGTGGCTAGTACTATCTTTCAAAGCAAGTTGGTGAGTCCTCAACTCCGAGGACATGTTTCTTTGAATTTATGCTATGTATTGACTCTTATTACGTTGGAAACTTAAGACTTTGAGGGTGAGCTTGGAGATTGTCTTAACCCCCGCACCTATCTACGTATTAGAGTTGTTGTTGGAACATTATGATGTATTAATGCTATACTTTGACTTTCTATGTTCTATGGTATCAACTATTTCCCTTATCCCTGTGTTTCCCCTTTTACTATCTCTTGATGTTGTACAATTGCTTCCGCGGCCAAGGATATGTAATGATATGCTAAGAGGCTTATTTGGGGTCCCTTCTGGTTCCCTATTCGCTGTGTCACGTCTAGGCCCTAGGCTTGGGTCGTGAAAATCTTGGTATCAGAGCACTAGATTTTTAATGGTCCTCAGCATCCAACACACTGCGTCGATTAGAGTCTTATTCATGGTGTTGTGCACCACAACTATTAGTAAGAGGCTATGAGGCATTTTAGGAAATGTTTCCCTTCTTCATGGTTTATGTTGTGCTATAGAAGCTAGGTAAAGTTTCCCCTCTAACGAGTGTTCTTTTCCATTTCTAGATCATGCATAACACAAGAGGAAGAAGAGCCCGTACGTCTGAAGAACAACCGGCTCATGGGGAACTTCGGGATGCTCTCACCTTGCTAGCTCAAGCCATAACTAATCAAGTCAATCAAGGGGCCCTAGACCCTCATGCTCCTACCCCGGGATCTAGGCTGAGAGACTTTATAAGGATGAACCCATTAGAGTTCCATGGGTCAAAAGTGGGTGAAGAACCTCAAGAATTTATTGATGAGGTATACAAGGTGTTGGATATCATGGCTATTAGGTCGGAAGAGAAGGCAGAGTTGGCGGCTTACCAACTTAAGGGGGTGGCTCAAATATGGTATACTTAATGGAAAGAAAAGAAGAGGAACAACAATGTGATTCTATGGGAGGAACGTAGGCGACATTTCTCAACCGGCTCTTCCCTCTGGAGCTTAGGGAGGCCAAAATAATGGACTTCATGAATTTGAAGCAAGGGTCAATGAGTGTGAGGGAGTATGCCCTCAAGTTCAACCAACTTTCAAAATATGCTCCACAATTACTCGCCGACCCAAGGTCTAGAAAGAACAAGTTCGTAAAGGGTGTATCCGACTTAGTGAATAAGGAGTGCCAGGCCGCTATGTTGATTAGTGACATGGATTTTTCCCACCTAATGACTTATGCCGAACAATTGGAAGGGGAGAAGTTGAGAAAGAAGAGGGATAATGAGGCCAAGAGGGTTGTTTTCATGGTAAGTTCCAAGGTCTCAAGGGTGGTCGATTTCATCAAGGCCAAGGGTCTACTCATGTTCCTAATAGAAGGTTGCCAATGACAACCCAAGGGTCCAAGGTGATGGTGGTGTGGCTCCCAATGCTATGTGTCCAAAATGTGTTAAGGCTAATAGAGGCCCAGGTTTGCGAGATACCAATGCTTGTTTCGGTTGTGATGAAATTGTGCATAAGAAGATTGATTGTCCTCGTAATCAAAATAAGGGTAAAGATGTTCGCCCACAAGGCCAGGGTGCAAATGTGGTTCCTTTAGGGAGGGGAGGCCAACAAGGTGGTGCCTCAAGGCACAATCGGTCCTATGCTCTTCATGGGATGGAAGGGGTTGATGATGTTCCTGATGTGGTCATCGGTATGTTAAAAGTCTTTGATTTTGATGTGTATGCATTGATTGACATGGGTGCCACTCTTTATTTTGTTACACCTTTTGTTGCCAAAAATTTCCGTGTTGAACCCAAGTTGTGGTGTGAGTCATATGAGGTGTCTACTCCTGTTGGTGCATTTATTGTTTCTAGAAGAGTCTATAAAAATTGTCTCGTTTGCATTTTGCATAAAATATTACCATGCGACTTTGTTGAGTTGGACATATTAGAGGTTGACATTATTCTTGGGATGGATTGGTTGCATGCATACTACGCCTCTATTAATTGTAGAACCCGTAGGGTCAAATTCCAATTTTCCAATGAATCCGTCCATGAGTGGGAGAGTCATGATGTGGTGGTCAAGGGCAGGTTTATTTCTTGCATTAAAGCCCAAAGGTTGATCTCTAAGATGTGTCTCTATCATCTTGTGAGGGTTAGGGATGTAGAGTCTAAAGTCCTTCCCATAAAGTTTGTTCTGGTGGTTAATGAGTTCCTAGATGTCTTCCCAAATGACCTTCCCGATGTTCCTCCCAAAAGAGAAATAGATTTTGGTATAGATCTCTTTCCCGACACTCAACCCATTTCTGTTCCCCCTTACCATATGGCCTCGGCGGAGTTAAAAGAGTTGAAGGAACAATTAAATTATTTGCTGGAGAAGGGTTTTATTAGGCCTAGCCAATCACCTTGGGGTGCACTAGTGTTGTTTGTGAAAAAGAAGGATGGTTCTCTTAGGATGTGTATTGATTACCGACAACTTAATAGAGTCACCATCAAGAATAAGTACCATCTACCAAGGATTGAGGATCTTTTTGGCCAATTTCAAGGGGCTCGTCACTTCTGTAAGATTGATCTTCGATCCGGGTATAATCAAGTGAAAGTGAGGGAGTATGACATTCCCAAGACGGCCTTCCGGACTAGGTATGGGCATTATGAATTCATGGTTATGTCTTTTGGGTTGACCAATGCACCGATTATCTTCATGGATCTTATGAATAGGGTCTTCAAACCCTACCTTGATTCATTTGTTGTGATCTTCATTGATGATATTTTGATCTTTTCCCGTAGTGAGGAGAAGCATGTGAGTCATTTGAGGGTGGTGCTACAAAGATTATGGGAAGAGAAGTTGTATGCCAAGTGTGAGAAATGTGAGTTTTGGTTGCAAGAGGTTGCCTTTCTAGGTTATGTGTTGTTAGGGGATGGTATTAAGGTGTATTCTAAGAAGATGGAAGTGATTAGAAATTGGCCTAGACCATTGACCCCGTCAGATATTAAAAGCTTCTTGGGCTTAGCGGGTTATTACCGAAGATTCGTGAATAGGTTCTCTTCTATTGCTTCTCCCATGACTAAGTTGACTCAAAAGAAGGCTAAGTTTGTGTGGGCCGATGAGTATGAAAAGAGTTTCCAAACCTTGAAGGATAAGCTTATCTCCACTCCTATCTCGTCTCTACCGGAAGGGTTGGAAGGGTTTGTTCTGTACTGTGATGCCTCCTGAATTGGTTTGGGTTGTGTTTTGATGCAAAATAGTAAGGTGAGCCTATGCCTCTAGACAACTTAATGTGCATGAAAAGAATTATCCTACTCATGATCTTGAATTGACCGCCATGGTATTTACTTTGAAAATTTGGCATCATTATTTGTATGGAGTGCATATTGATGTGTTCACCGACCATAAGAGTCTCCAATATGTGTTCACTCAAAAGGATCTCAACTTGAGGCAACAAAGGTCGTTAGAACTTTTTAAGGATTATGATATGAGTATGCATTATCACCCCAGTAAGGCTAATGTGGTAGCTGATGCTTTGAGTAGGGTGTTTATGGGTAGCCTAGCTCATATTGATGATGGGAGCAAAGAGGTGGCTAGAGAGGTCCATCGGTTGACTAGATTGGGAGTTAGGTTGGAGGACGTTAGTAATGGTGGAATAGTGGTGGTTGATGGTTCCAAATCTTTGTTGATTGAGGAGGTGAAAGTAAAGCAACATCTTGACTCTGCCTTACTAGAGTTGAAGGCTTTGGCTTGAGAGAGACGATTCTTGATGAGGCTCATGATTCTTCCTATTCCATTACCCCGTTTCTACAAAAATGTATAGAGATTTGAGGGAAATGTTTTAGTGGGGTGGTATGAAGAGGGATATTGCTAAGTTTGTGTCCGGTTGCCATAATTACCAACATGTCAAAGTTGAACATCAAAGGTCGGGTGGCCTAACCTAAGACATAGAGATTCCCACTTGAAAGTGAGAGGAAATTAACATGGATTTTGTGGTTGGGTTACCTAAGACTAGAAAGGGTTTTGATTCTATTTGGGTTGTGGTTGATAGGATGACAAAATCGGCTCACTTCCTACCAGTTAAGACTACATATGGTGCCGAAAACCATGCTAAATTGTACATCCATGAGTTGGTGAGATTGCATGGGTGTTCCCTTGTCTATCATATCGGATCGTGGTGCTCAATTCACTTCACACTTTTGGAGGTCCTTCCAAAGTGGTCTTGGTAGCAAGGTTAAGCTTAGTACGACCTTCCACCCTCAAATGGATTTGCAAACCCGAAGGATATGCTTAAGGCTTGTGTATTGGAGTTTAAGGGTAGTTGGGATGATTATCTCCCATTGATTGAGTTTGCTTATAATAATAGCTAGCTTGCAAGCATTGGTATGGATCCTTTTAAGGCTCTTTATGGTAGGCATTGTAGATCTCCAGTTGGATGGTTTGAGGTGGGGGAGATTGCCTTGTTAGGGCCGAATTTGGTTATAGAGGCCATGGAGAAAGTGAAGGTGATTAGAGAAAGATTAAAAACCACCCAAAGTTGACAAAAGTCCTATGACAATGTGAGGAGAAGGGATCTTGAAATTTAAAATTGGTGAGTGGGTCTATTTGAAGGTTTCA
>JAPFFP010114997.1:0-18244 GCA_026153255.1 Solanum medicagineum | reverse complement strand
AGATTTTCCCCAGACCTCTGCTTGAAGCTTAGGATCTCACTTCCGAGATTGGCTGTCTTGCCAAATGAGAAGAATTGAGTGAGAAACTTACGGGCCAAATCATCCCAGGATGCGATGGAGTTTGGTGGCTCAATTTTTAGCCACCTCCGGGCTTCCCCAAGTAATGAGAAGGGGAACGGAGTCATCCTCACATAGTCACGGTTCACTCCTGTACGAATGACGGTATCATCAATCTCAAGAAAATTCATAAGATGGACCTGTGGGTCTTCATGTGGTAGCTTGGTGAACTGTCCAGTAAAGTGTAATAGCTGGAGCATGTTCTGTTTTAGCTCCCACTGACCACCACGATCAGGTTTGACAAAGCAGCTCATAACTTTAGTGACTCTCTGGATCGGCACATCCCTTATTGGCCTCTGTGCTGATGGTACGGCTGTGAGTGTTGGTGGTGCAGGTGCATTGTTAACTGTCATGTCCTCCCCAATAAGGTCAACTCCTTCCTTATTATACTTTTGATCCTCCTGCTCGATGAGTTCAATTAGCAGCGTTTGGAACAAAACCCCTGCTCTCCTCTGTGATTGACGAAAATAGGAGTCCTGATCTTGCTTATCTATCGATTACCTGCACAATAACACCACTAAGATCAAATGTAGCAAACACCACAAAACAGGACAACTTAGATGATCGACCAATTTGTTTCAAATCCACAGCAACGGCGCCAAAAACTTGTTGCTCCCCAGCACACGTAAGTATATGTGGTCTCACAAGTAATAGAGTGGCCCTGATGAAGGAGCCGAGTTGTCGAACCCATGGGATTTAAATGTAATCAGTAACCAATCTCAGTTATCGCATTTATGGTGCTTTTAGTAAAAAGATGTGAAGATATAAGTAAAATAAATGCAAAGAATTAATTCCTTCTAAACTAATCTGATTTTTACTATCATGATATCAATTAACAAGAAATTCCAGGATTGTAGCCTTAACGACTCTGTTTAGTCAATGTTTATCTATATCTGGGTTCCTGATTATAGATTCACAGGGTTTAAATTACCTGAACAGGGTTGCATGTCTCTGTCGGTCTACCGCTATTGACTGTCTAACTACATGATTGAGCAAGGATAGATAGACCAATAAAAATGAATTAATGTTATCTTCCCATATATTGAACTGAGCTAGGTGTAAAGGTAGTTATCAGAGGTCTCCCTTACACGAATCAACCTAGTTTCCTAGTCGAAAGAGCTCCCTATACTATTTCATTCAATACAATCCAACATCTCTCAAATCCAGAGTGAACAACTAATTTACTCCCTGGTTGATCAGGCTATGAAGTATAGATAAGAGTAGTATAGGAATAATCAAAAGAACTCATTCATAAATGTTCAAAGATAAGAACTAAACATTGTTTGTGGCTACAACCCCAGAATATGGAGATTTAGCCACTCATAGTCATGAAATACACCATAAATGATCTAGAAAACGTTAAAAATCAAGGAATCAAGATTAAACTAACCAAAATAACCTTAGAAAAAGGTTCTCCCTCGTCTCTGTTGTAACTCTTGAGTAAAAACAGTATGAAAACCTAAAGTCTATCACAGAATATAATTAAAAAGTTTGTAACTCGACTTTTTAGCTTTTTGTCCTCCCGTCCGCGACACGGACCCCTTGTGTACATTGAGTTTTCGCTTATTTTGCTGACTGGACACTATTGCACAAGTTCACGATGCGAACTTGGCACATTTTCTAGCTTCGCACTTTTTTTTGCATTTTTCAGCTTCCACAACTTCCTCCGAAGTCTGTGATGCGGACTTTGATCTTTTTGTTACTTCCACTAACTTTCCTCTTTTGAATCCTCGGTTGTGTTCTGCCTTCAAATCTGGGTGTAACTCTGGACTTTGCCAATTAGAGCAAAATCCTGCAAAAACACAACCAAACGGCGCACTTGGCCCTATATTAGCAAAATAAGAGAAAAATAAACTAAAACACCTAGACTTTAAGGATTTACCCTCTAACTCATCTCTATTTTATGGGTATTTTTGGATAATTAGGCATATGAATACACCTAAGATCATTTGTCAATTAGCTAGCATGATATAGTTCTTCCCCAACATGAAGACATTGGAACGGTGTCAAGCATATTCTGCGATACCTAAAGGGAACTACCGATATGGGTCTATTTTATACTAACCAAGGTTGTACAGATCTCACTGGTTATGCAGATGTAGGTTATTTATCAGATCTGCATAAAGCCCGATCTCAAACAGGCTATCTATTTACATACGAAGGAACTGTTATGTCATAGCAATCTACAAAGCAGTTCATTGTTGTTACTTCTTCAAATCATGTTGAGATAATAGCAATTCATGAAGCAAGTAGAGAATGTGTATGGTTGAGACGATCATACATTCCATCAAAGAATAATGTGGACTGAAGAATGATGTCAAAATACCTATGATTATAGTCGAAGACAATGCAGCGTGCAAAGCTCAATTAAAAGGAGGCTTCATAAAAGGACATAGAATAAAGCACATTTCACCAAAATTGTTCTTCACACATGATCCCCAAAAAAATAGTGATATTGACATACAACAAACACGTTCAAGTGATAACCCAATAAATTTATGCACCAAATCTTTGTGAGCCTCAACTCTTAAGAAGATAATACACAAGAGTGGAATGTGAAGACTCCGCCGACTGGATCGTGGTCTTAACAGGGGGAGTAAAATAAAAGACGGGGGAGTAAAATATCTGTTGTACTCTTTTTTCCTTAAGCAAGATTTTATCCCATTGGGTTTTTCTGCTAAGATTTTTAATGAGGCAGTCAGAAATACGTATTAAGGATATCTAGCAGTTTGTTTTACATGGACAATTAAGGGAAAGTGTTGTGAACATGTCACCTCTTGCCAAGTGGCCAAGAGGTGTGCATGATTTATATGTAATTGTCCACCATGTGTCAAACAAGGACAATTGATCATCATATCAATATGGTTGTAAATAGCCTATGTAAATATATAAAAAGTAGATAAGTGTAGTAAAACATTGAAAATAGCCATAAAAAGAAAATATTAAAAAAAATTCCCCACTCTACATCCCACTTTGCATCTATTTTATATTTTGTAATTTTTCTTTATGTATTTTCTTTTAATATTAGTTTTATAACACATATAATCATATCATATCATATATATATATATAGAGAGAGAGAGAGAGAGAGAGAATTTGGAGCCGCCTACGTGGCGCCACCACAATCATTCAATCTCTTTTTCCTTTTTCCCTTTTCCAATTATACCCTTTACTCTTTTCAATTAAAACTAAAAACAAAAAAAAAGAGGTCACGTCCTTTTGTTGGCGCTGCTTTGTTCATCTTCTTAATTCTCCCAAAAAAAAAAACTTCCCAACCATCTTTTATTTCTCTGTATTGTTTATTCTTTTTTTCTGCTTTTGTTATTGTATTGTTTCTCCACAATCTTATCTTTTGCTTGCTTAAAGATTTTCAATACTTTTTTGCTCATTGTTGCTCTAATTTCTACTGATAAAACATTCTTAGATGTTGGGTTTCTACCAAATTCAAAGAATATACAGACATGCCTACAACAATGTTGCTTCAAGTGAAAAATAAATTCTTTCCTTACTCCTTAGGGTTATTAGTTGCCATGAGAGGCATTGATTTAAATTGTTAACTCTTCAAATCTATTTCCTTTTCTTTATAGTTGCGTATCAAATTTTTATTCATTTCAGGTTTTTTCCCCTTCTTGCATGTGACACCCGCATGAAAAGACCAAAAGATCCCCATAATTGTCCTTGCGTGTAACATGTCTTCCCATGCTCAGATTGCAAAGCCGAGACCGAATTTGTGATAAGTGCGAAAAATTGAGTCGGAAAATGGTCTCGATTTGAATTTATGGCAAAAGAACTTGAATTAGTTTTTCCAAAAAATCTAAAACAGTGAGGTTTCCGCGCCCCTTCCGCGACGTGCCAGGAACGCAGAACCACACTTTTTTTTTTTCCAAAAATTCGATGAAGGTTGAAAATTAGCAAACAACTAGAATTCTACATTAGTACATTGTTTTTCTTCTTTTAATGGGGAAGGGTAGTTTCGACCTTTTCCACACCCCATAATCTTAAATTAGACGTTTTGAAGTCATATTAAGGTCCAAAAAAGCATTTTTACTCTTTCATTCTCTAAAAACAAGAAAATCCTCTCAAGAAATCATGTTCAAGCAATCAAAGAACGATAGTAGGGCTTAGGGATTCTTTCAAATTCATCAAGAAGCCATTCCCAGGTATGTAAGGCCACTCTTAAAAAACTATTTTATGGATACTTTATAAATCCTATGTTAGCTATCTTCCAAGAATTGACAATTACAAGTTGAGATTAAAAATTCATGTAATTTCTGTGAAGTTTAGCAAATTTTCAATTTTATGTATGGATTCTTGATAAAGTATGATAATTCTTGATTCTTTACTTTATGTATATAGCATTGAAACCAAGGATTTCAGTTAAGAAGGATTTCTTGTAAATTTCATGTGGGTTTCATGAACACCCATACAGCCTAAAGTTTGAGATAAATTAAATAATCATTTTCTTGAACTATTTCTGCTTATTCGCTGAGTAACCTATACGTTTGAGAAGATTTTGAGAAGATATTAGTTTCAGTCAAGTTAAAGAATTCAGTTCAGAAAGTTAGATAGTAATTTGGGCTAAGTCCCTAAAAGATCAGATTTTGAGAATTCACATTCCTTAAAGATATGAGCTATATAAAAAATCCTTTTGGGGAGTAGTATTGAGCACCGATATAAGTGAGAGTATAATTAATTACTTGAACTCATAAACTATGTAGCCAGCATAGGATAGGATTTCACCTAGGTACAACTCCTCACTTGCCACTGAGATGGCACCAGTTTTGGGATGGATCCATTCCCCTAGTTCTTCGTCCCCTACCCCGGCAAAGTACGGGATGATACTGGCAGCGTGAGCAAGTCGTCGTATCACCACAAAGCTCATATTGGTGGTTGATGGTTAGAGAAACTCCCCAAGCTAAGAAATTATGATTTACTTACCAGTTTATGTTACTTTCAGCTTATAAGGTATTTACTATTATTATTACTTTATTATGAGTTTTGTTTATATCCTTTTTGAGAAATTTTATTTTATCCTGAGTTACTGCTTTGGTCACATACATACTTTACATTCCACGTACTGACGTCCTTAGGACCTGCATTATTTTATAATGCAGACGCAGGTGACAGAATTTTTCAGCAGTCGCTTCGTTGAGAACTTGAAAGCTTCCAGTCTTGTGGTGAGGCCTCTTCTCAATCAGGGGCCCTTGAGTTATTATTTTTTAGTTCAGCATTTGTTTCTAGTTTTGACTACTTAGGGCCTGTCCCAGTAGTCTTTCCATATAGTTTCATCAGAGGTTCCATAGATTATACATTAGTATTCCAGTTCTAGTTATTCAGTTATTGCTTGTGCACTTTTAAATTCAGCTTATGCAGACTGTTTATGAATTAGTTGTTGCTTCTATAGCTTGTCCACTGTTGGTTAAGTCTTTCGCTGAGTAAGTAGCCAAGCCAAGTGGTTTACTTGGAACCAGAAATAGTTTTCGAGTGTCGGCCACATCCAAGGTGTAGGCTCGGGGTATGACAAATTTGGTATCAGAGCCCAGAGCTCAAGAGTCCTAGGGAGTCTATGGAACCGTGTCTAGTAGAGTTCGTATTTATGGGTGTGAAGCGTGTCACATATATAATAGGGATGCTACGGGACATTAGGAAGCGTCATCCTTAATTTTCATTCTTTGTCTCGTGCTTCAGAGTATATCGCTGTGAAGTCCCTTCTAACTCGTGCGTTCACGCTGTGTTTTTCAGATTATGCCTCCTCGCAGAGCTAACGGACCAGTAATGGGTAGAGGGCGCCCAACTAGAGAAACGCAAACTAGCCTGGCTGAATTTCTGAGGAGCCTAGAGGTCCAACTGTGCCTGTAAAGCAGCCACAGCAGGCAGACATCACCGATGTTGAGCTTTGGCAGGCCATTCAGACTCTGGCTCAGGCAGTCACTACTCAGGTGAGGTCGCCAGGGAGATGGCAGAAGTGATGGGTCAGATACCACCAGAGTTAGGGAGTTTCTAAGGATGAACCCACCAGAATTCACGGGGTCAAATGTGAAGGAGGATCCTGAGAACTTCATTGAGGAGCTCCAAAAGATGTTTCAAGTGATGTGTATATGTGATGTTGAGCGAGTTGAGTTGGCTGCCTACAAGCTCAAGGAGGTAGCCAGACTCTAGTTTGATCAGTGGAAAGGGAGCAAGGCAGATGGGGCGCCAGCTATTAGTTGGGCGGTGTTTAAGGAGGCCTTTTTGGGACAGTACTTTCCCAGGGAGATGAGGCAGACTAAGGTAAGGGAGTTTCAAAATCTTGAAGCAAGATAATATGAGTGTATGGAAGTACAGCCCTAAGTTTACTCAGCTATCCCATTATGCTCCAGCTATGGTGGCAGATATGCATACTAGGATGGATTTCTTCGTGTCCGGGCTCTCTCGAATGACTAAGAGAGAGGGCAGGAATGCGATGCTGATTGGGGATATGGATATAGCCCACTTGATGACATATGTGCAGTAGGTAGAGGAGGAGAAGATGTAGGATAGGGAAGAGTTTAGGAGTAAGAGGGCCAAGACATCAGGCCAAGAGACAGGCAAGAGAGGGACTAGAGATGGAGGTCACTCATCTTTTCAGCCTAAGACAGTCGGACCAATACCTTCATCCGCTAGTGAACTTGCACCAAGAATCTGAAATGAGCAGGAACCACAGCACCTCAGGTTCCTAGGTACCCATTCATAGGGTAGCATAGATCAAGGAACCATTATCCTACTTGTGGTAAATATGGTAAGTCTCATCCCGGAGAGTGCCTTATGGGCACAAAAGGTTGTTTCAAATGTGGTCAGGAGGGACACTTCTTGGAGGATTGCGCTATGACAAAACAGACTATAAAAGATACTAGATCACAGATAATTTCTTTAGCACCGCAGGGTAAGCCCCCTCACAGGGGCACTACAGCAGGGACAAGCGGGGGCACAAACCACTTGTATGCCATGGGCACCAGACAGGAGCAGGAGAACTCACCAGATATGGTTACAGGTTTGCTCAAAATCCTTACTTATGATGTCTTTGCATTGTTAGACCCAGGAGCCACACTGTCTTTGTAACCCCATATGTAGCTGTGAAGTTTGGGGTCAATCCAGAATGCCTTCTTGAGCCTTTCAGTGTTTCCACTCCTATTGGAAAGTCTATTTTAGCCCAAAGGATCTATAGGGGTTGTCTAGTCTTCGTTTATCATAAGACTATTATAGCTGATTTGCTGGTATTAGACATGATAGAGTTTGATGTCATCCTAGGCATGGATTGGCTTCATGCAGGGTATGCCTCCATAGATTGCAGAACCAGGGTAGTCAAATTTTAGTTTCCTAATGAACCAGTCTTAGAGTGGAGGGGTAGCTTAGTATTTCCTAAGGGTCAGATTGTCTCATACCTCAAAGCCAAAAAGTTAATCTCCACGGGGTGTATATATTACCTAGTTAGAGTTCAGGATTCTCGTGCCGAGGAACCATCTCTTTAGTCTGTCCCAATTATGAATGAGTTCCTGGAAGTCTTTCTTGAAGATCTTCCAAGAGTCTCTCCGGACAGGGAGATAGACATTGGGATAGATACTCTTCCAGGTACTCAGCCCATATCTATTCCTCCATATCGTATGGCTCCTTCGGAGCTAAAAGAGTTAAAGTTGCAACTGAAAGATCTCTTAGATAAAGGTTTCATAGACCAAGCATCTCACCATGGGGTGCTCCAGTTCTCTTTGTGCGTAAGAAGGATGGTTCTTTTCGAATGTGCATAGATTACCGTCAGCTGAATAAGATCACCATCAAGAACAAGTATCCTCTTCCCAGAATAGATGACTTATTCGACCAACTTCAGGGTGCTACCTATTTTTCCAAGATAGACCTCAAATCTGGGTATCATCAGCTTAAAGTTAGAGAGAGAGACATTCCTAAGACAGCTTTCAGAACCCGCTACGGTCATTATGAGTTTCTGGTCATGTCCTTCAAGCTGACGAATGCATAGCAACTTTCATGGATCTTATGAACAGGGTGTTAAGGCCGTACCTAGATATGTTTGTTATTGTGTTCATAGATGATATACTCCCATAATAAGGAGGAGCATGCAGACCATCTTAGAGTTATCCTTCAGACCCTGAAGGATCAACAGCTATACGCTAAATTTTCTAAGTGTGAGTTCTCGTTGGCATCTGTGGCGTTTCTGGGGCACATTGTGTCTGGTGAGGGTATCAAATTTGATTCCCAAAAGATTGAGGCAGTAAAGAATTGGCCAAGGCCCATAACTCCCATAGAGATAAGGAGTTTCTTGGGCTTGGTGGGGTACTACAGATGGTTTGTAGAGGGGTTTTCTTTTATCTCAGCTCCCTTGACTAAGATGACTCAAAAGAAGACTAAGTTAGAATGCTCAAAATCTTATGAGAAGAGTTTCCAAGAGTTAAAAACTAGGCTAACCACAGCCCCAGTCTTATCCCTACCAGATGGAGTTGATGATTTCATGGTATATTGTGATGCTTCCAGAGTTGGCCTGGGCTGTGTATTAATGTAGAGAGGCAAGGTGATAGCATATACCTCCAGACAGCTTATGATTCATAAAAAGAATTACCTAACTCATGATCTTGAGCTTGCTGCGGTGGTGTTTGCTCTGAAAATCTGAAGACACTATCTATATAGTGGACACGTGGATGTATTCACGGACCACAAGAGCTTGCAATATGTATTTGGCCAGAAGGAGCTGAACTTGAGACAAAGGAGATGGTTGGAGCTGCTAAAAGACTATGATATGAGTATTCTCAATCATCCAGGTAAAGCTAATGTAGTTGTTGATACTCTTAGTAGGGTGACCATGGGGAGCACAGGTCATGTTGAGGATGAAAAGAAAGAGTTAGCTAAGGAGGTTCACAGACTAGCCCATCTAGGGGTGGAAATTGAAGATTCTGACAAAGGTGGGGCCATTGTCAGAAATGGGTCGGAGTCATCCTTGGTGGTAGAAGTGCAAGAAAAACAAGACAGGGATCACATCCTTCTCCAATTGAAAGAAGACGTTCAAAAGCAAAAAGTATTAGTGTTCTCAAAAAGGAGAGATGGTGTCCTGAGATATCAAGGCAAGTTGTGTGTGTCAAATATTGACGGCCTTAGAGATAGGATCTTGGCTGAAGCCCATAATGACAGATACTCTATCCATCTAGGGCAACAAAGATGTATAGGGATTTGCGAGAAGTCTATTGGTGGGGTGATATGAAGAAGGATATTGCAGAGTTTGTATCTAGATACACAAATTGCCAGCAAGTTAAGGTTGAGCACCAAAGGCCTTGTGGTGTAGCCCAGAACATAGAGAATCCGGAATGGAAATGGGATAGGATTAACATGGACTTCATAACAGGATTACCTCGATCCTGTAGGCAGCATAATTCGATATGGGTCATAGTAGTAGAATGACCAAGTCAACTCACTTTCTACCTATCAAGATGACTGATACAGGTGAGGACTACGCAAGGCTCTATCTTAAGGAGATTGTTAGCACGGGGTCCCTATATCCATTATTTCAGACATAGAAACTCAGTTACAGCATAGTTTTGGAAGTCCTTTCATAAGGGGCTTAGTACTAAAGTGAATCTTAGCACAGCTTTCCATCCACAGACAGACAGGCAAGCAAAGCGGACTATACAGACCTTGGAAGATATGTTGAGGGCACGCGTGATAGACTTTAAAGGTAAGTGAGATGATTTTTAAGTTTGATTGAGTTCTCTTATAATAATAGCTTTCAAGCCAGCATACAAATGGCACCGTATGAGGCCTTTTCCGGGAGAAGGTGTAGATCACCCATAGGGTGGTTTGAAGTTAATGAGGCAGTATTGATAGGGCCTGATCTAGTCCATCAGGCTATGAAAAAAGTGATGGTCATCCAAGAAAGGCTAAAGATAGCCTAGAGTTGGCAAAAGTCATACACTGATATTAGGAAGAGAGATCTGGAATTTGAAGTAGGTGATTCGGTGTCCCTGAAGGTATCACCAATGAAGGGAGTTATGAGATTTGGAAAGAAGGGGAAGCTCAGTCCATGATATATTGGCCCTTACCAGATTCTGAGAAGAGTGGGAAGCATTGCTTATGAGTTAGAGTTTCCAGCGGAGTTGAGCATTATACACCCAATGTTTCACATTTCAATGCTTAGGAAGTGGTTGGAAACTCCCTCTCCAGTTGTCCCGGTTGAAAGTGCGGGAACTAATGATAACTTGTCATATGAAGAGATCCCAGTATAGATATTAGACCGACAAGTTCACAAGTTGAGGACTAAAGAGATAGCTTTAGTGAAAGTATTGTGCAGAATCTAATTCGTGGAAGAAGCCACATAGGAAGCAGAAGAAGACATGAAGGCCAAGTACCCACACTTGTTCGTTGGCCTAAATGAGGACCTTGAAGGTAAACTTACATACTTAAGACTTATGTTAGTATAAAGTGTGGAAATCTTATTGTCTTCAGCTAATTCTTTATACCGTTATCATTCGAGGATGAATGATCCCAAGGGGGAGATATTGTGACACCCCCGTGAAAAGACCAAAAGACCCCTAGAATTGACCTTGCATGTAACATGTCTTCCATGCTTCAATTGCAAATTCGAGATTGAATTTGCAATCAGTGCAAAAAACTGAGTCGGAAAATGGTCACGGCTCAACTTTAACGCGAAAGAACTTGAATTATTTTTTTCCAAAAAAATCAAAAATGGTGAGGTTTCTGCGACCCTTCCGCGATGCTCTAGGGATGCAGAACCACACTTTGTTTTTTCCGAAAATTTGGCGAAGGTTGAAAATTAGCGAAAAACTAGAATTCAACACTAGTGCACGACGCGCACTTGTGAAATTTTGACCTGTTTTTCTTCTTTTAATGGGGAAGGGTACTTTCGACCTTTCCCACACCCCATACTTCTAAATTAGACATTTTTAAATCGTATTAAGGTCCAAAAATGCATTTTTACTTTTTCATTCGCTCAAAACAAGAAAATCCTCTCAAGAACTCACGCTCAAGCAATTAAAGAATGATAGTAGGGCTTAGGGATTCTTTCAAATTCATCAAGAAGCCATTCCCAGGTAGGTAAGGTCACTCTGGAAAAACTATTTTATGGACACTTTATAAATCATATGTTAGTTTTCTTCCAAATATTGACAAGTACAAGTTGAGATTAAAAATTCATGTAATTTCTGTGAAGTTTAGTAAATTTCCAATTTTATATATGGATTCTTGATAAAGTATGATAATTCTTGATTCTTTACATTATATATAGCATTGAAACTAAGGATTTCAGTTAAGAAGGATTTCCTGTAAATTTCATATGGGTTTCACGAACACCCATACAGCCTAAGGTTTGAGATAAATTAAATAATCATTTTCTTGAACTATTTCTGCTTGTTAGCTGAGTAACCTATACGTTTGAGAAGATTTTGAGAAGATATTAGTTTCAGTCAAGTTAAAGAATTCAATTGAGAAAGTTCAGTAGTAAGTTTGGTTAAGTCCCCGAAAGATCAGATTTTGAGAATTCACATTCCTTAAGGATATGAGCTATATAAAAAAATCCTTTTGGGGAGTAGTATTGAGCACTGATATGAGTGAGAGTAGAATTAATTACTTGAACTCATAAAATATGTAGCCAGCATAGGATAGGATTGTACCAAGGTACAACTCCTCACCTGCCACTGATATGGAACCAGTTTTGGGATGGATTCACTCTCCAAGTACTTCGTCCCCTACTCCGGTAAAGTACAGGACGGCTGGCAGCGTGGGCAAGATGTTGTATCACCACGAAGCTCATAGTGGTGGTTGTCGGTTAGAGAAACTCCCCAAGCTATGAAATTATGATTTACTTACCAGTTTTCATTATGTTACATTTAGCGTATAAGGTTTTTACTATTATTGTTACTTTATTATGAGTTGTGTTCATATCCTTTTTGAGAAATGTTATGTTATACTGAGTTACTATTTTGGCCATCTTACATACCGTACATTCTATGTACTGACGTCCTTAGGACCTGCATCGTTTTATGATGCAGACACAGGTGACAGAGTTCTTCAGCAACCGCTTCGTTGAGAACTTGACTGCTTCCAGTCATGTGGTGAGGCCTCTTCTCATGTAGGGGCCCTTGTGTTATTATTTTTCAGTTCAGCATTTGTTTCTAGTTCTGGCTACTTAGGGCCTATCCCAGTAGTCTTTCTAGACAATTTTAGTAGAGGTTCCATAAATTATGCATTAGTATTCCAGTTCTAGTTATTCAGTTATTGCTTGTGCACTTTTACATTTAGCTTATGCAGACCGTTTATGAATTAGTTGTTTTTTTATAGCTTCTCCACTATTGCTTAAGTCTTCCACTGAGTAAGTAGTCAGGCCAAGTGATTCACTTAGGACCAAAAATGATTTTCGAGTGTCGGCCACTTCCAGGGTGTAGGCTCGGGGTGTGACATTGCAGATATGATTGGTTCTTCTTGCCAATGTTAGTTACCATTATATACCCTTTGAATGCTCCCGTCAAAGAAGTTCATTTTTCACGTTGGGATTACTATGAACTCAAGTTTAATTCACTTTTTCTTTTTACAACTTTTTGCCTTCTCTACTGCACTTACTTGCATTGTATTTTGTTTCAGTTCATCCTGATTCAATGCATCACTGTTATCAGTGCAGTAGTGCAGAATAGAAACATAAATGATTACCACATTCAGTTTGAGTGGCAGGCTTATTTTGATGCCCATGATGTGTTCGAAAAATGCCCTCTAAAGACACATTGACAATTAGGCTTCAAAATGACTGAATGGGTATTATCTTAAGGCCTTTTTTGTCTGATTTTTTCTTTCAAACCAAATTTGATAGTGTAAACATTATTACCTTTTAGTAGCAATTTATCTCAAGGCCTTTTTTGTTTGATTTTTTCCTTTCAAACCAAATTTGACAGTGTAAACATTATTACCTTTTGATAGCAATTTATGTTTTTCGTTACTCGTAAATTTTGTATCTAATTCGCATTGGAAGCATTATCTATGTGAATTTCTTATATGTTTTTAAAAGTCAAATTTGGTATTAGTGAGTGTTTTGGTTCAGTTGGAATTTACATGATAATGGTATAGTCCTTTCAGTGTTCTGTGTTCAATATGTTGTCTCCATTTTTGTAGTTGTTTCATGAGCACTTAAACTAAATATCAGATTCTTTTGGCAAAGAAGATTTTTTCATGTTATTGTTTATATCTTAAGTCTAAGATGTCAAGGTTCCCTAATCGATCTCTACTTTAGATGTTCCATAATGTTTGATTTTATGGACTTTTGGCATTTTTTAAAGTGAGTTTAAAAGTATCAATAAGTACATCATTTCTCATATATTTAGTCATTGCCTGTGTGAATTTCTCTAAAATGTCGTTTCATTTTGTGTTTCACATCTATTACTATCATCTATGTTCATTTAGCCATATAAATTTGGGTGTCGTTGGATTGTTGGACTCAAATTTGCTTATGTGGAGGATTTAGAAAATGTCCAATGTCACTGATCTTTTGAAAAACAAGAGTAGGACTCAATTGCTCCATTTACGTGATATCTTAAAGTAAGGTCAAGAAAAGAAATCAAGTGTCATATACTTTTGTGTGAGTTTAATTGGTTTAGATATGACAGTTACCTATGTTTGGAGCCCTAAAAGATTTTTTTTCAGTGAAATCCAAAATAGATATAGAATTGGAAATGAGACAAGTTATACTACACAGCAACAAAGATAACTGTATTGATTGAAAAATAAACCATAGCAAATTATCAATTACTAACAACAAATCAAAGTATGATAGTTTTGGTAAATAAAGAATCCAAGTAACAAGAAGTCTACAGCAATAGGAATTGAGCATCTACTTGATCTTCTTTTTAGGCCTCAACTGGTTGTTGTGTCCACACTTCTTCTTGCGGCAGTTGACAGCACGAGGAAGCAAACTAAAGCACTTGCGGCACTATCATCTTCTCCTGATTGTATTTCCTAGCCAAAGCCATCAAAGATGGCTCAATGACACTATGAAGCCTCAGCACCAGATGTAAAGTTGATTCTTTCTGGATGTTGTAATCGGCCAAGGTGCAGTCATCCTCAACCTGCTTACTAGCAAAAATCAACCTTTGCTGGTCCGGGTGGAATTCCTTCCTTGTGTGTATATATATATAAAAGGATGCTAAGACCGATAACGTGGCGCAACCACAACACAAATTTGTTATTCACCTATGTTTGTTATTTTCTGGTAAGTTTTATCCAAATAAACAACATAGCTGCAAAGCAAAACACCGCTTCGCTTTACAAATTCTGCCGCAACTGATTCGACTATAAAGATCAACTATAATTTTCTTTCTTCCTGTTCTTCTTTCCTTGGCAACATCTTTTTGCTTGGATTTTTGAAATTCTGTTTCACGGCCCACAAAATTCATCCAGAATTGCAGATATGCACTTTCCCTTTCAAATTATACTTTTTGCCATTTTAATTTTCAAAAGCAAATGATTTGAAAGTGTGTTTCAACTAAAAATATATACTATGTTTTTTAATATTCTAACAGTCGCCTCTATTTCTAAAGATCATGCTTCTTTATGCATGCTTTAAATAAAAGTTACAAAAATTTCATATTTCCTATGCTAAAAATGACAGTTTCCCCACATTGTCTCTTTCGCGGTATGTGCTTTTGTTACATTTATTGATGTTTTAGTTTTGACCAGTCTTTATATTACTACTTCATTGTTAACAACATAGAGGACTTGATCACAAGTACTTACCAAATGTTTTGCAGGATTATGAAATCAAAAAAAATTTGGAAAATGTTAATAACGACGATAAGCTAAACGAGGAAGGTTACTAGAAGAAAATCAAAGAGAATTCTCATGAGTGGAGGACTGTTAACAATTATATATGCTATTGCATAGACCAAAGAAAACTACAAAGGAGGACAATAAAAAAATGTCTCTTTATACTTTACAGTCAACCACTTCTATGTTAAATTCAAGACCATCCTCTTAGTCGTGTCTTTGAGTCTTAGTATACTAATGATACTAAAATTTATTTAAGAGTTTTGTAAATTAACCTATGGCATTTGAAATTTTTATAATGATATTCTTGGAATCAGGCAGTTGAAAAGTATAAGACTTTGTTATCCCTTTTTTTCACATCCATTTTCAATGTTGTCACGACCCAAATAAGGTCCTTGATGGTGCCTAGCGAAGCCTCTCGAGTAGGCAAGTTAAATGCAAAAATTTTAGAGTTTTGTAATAATGTGAAATTTATGTTGAACTATTATTAACACGAAGTTGAAATTATTTTAATGAATTCAAAAACGAGTGAAGCGCGAGCAAGTTACCTAGTTATATATAAATGATTAAAATTAGGGAAAATTACAAAAGTATACATTTTCAAACCCAATTTTACCTCTATGTGTCAACCTCTATTTGTACTCAAAAAGTCAACCATTATTACCAAACTATGCCAAAAAACATTAAAAATAAAAATAAAGGCTACGGATGTGACATAAAGGCTAAAGAAGTGAGATAAAGTTTGACAAAAATGTAAATATTTTTAGAGGTTGACACATAGAAGTAAATTTGGATTTTAAAATGTACATACTTACAATTTTCCCTTAAAATTAAAATTAAGTGCAAATAATTGAGATCAAATGCTTTCATTTTAAGGACATATCAAGAGGACACAATGGCAAAGGTTTTGTGGGCTCTGACAGTTCGGCAAACACCAACCTTAAACATGTGTGTGTCTGTTCATATCTTATATCTACAATTATCCAAATTAAACTATTTTAAAAAGAGCTTTTAAACAAGACAAGGTTATTAAAGCTACATTTTGTACAACATCAAAAAGACGTTACTATGAAAATTTGCACGTTCAAAGATGCTCAAAACAATTTTCAAGCACAAACAATGGGAGAAAAACTTAGGATCAACTTTAAACAAGTTTGAAAATTGTCTTTGCTATTGCTAATTTACTAGAATAGTAAGGAATCTACTTTGTTAAAATTTAAATTTCTTTTAGATAGATTAGGTTGCTGAGATACTCTTTTGTACTCGAGTTGGCTACCCCCTGCGTAATAAAATCAAAGAGAAATCAATTTTAAAGATACTTTCAACCTACTTGTTTCAACAAATCAACAAGTCAACAAAGTGAATTAAATCAGAGTTGTAAGCTACACATGCTAAGCTCATCCATAAATTCAAGGATTGAACAAAACATATACAAAACTTTATTTCTCCTTGGACAAGATTTTAAAAACACAGCAACCTAAATTTGGAGTTCTCTAAGGTTTGTCAGGCTGAAACAACCAAGAACTAAAGCCTCCACCCAGAAACCCAACAACAACAAAAAGAGCAAAGAAACTATATAGTCAGAAACCTTTGACAAAAGCATGTATGCAACTAAGAGGGACAATATTAACATCAAAAAGAGCTAATGCACTCCTCATACAATGAAATAAAAAATATGGTTGACCGTCTCTCCTCTGCTTTCATTTTGAGAGTGCATCTTTTCTCTTCCTTATATTCTCAACTGAAAACACTACCCCTTCTTAGTTCTTACAACTTTTACTCATAAGCATTTTGTAATTAAACTCACTTTGTCCCCAATCAACTATGATAATACTAAGAACGGATGGAAGATTGTTGATTCCTTGCAACATTACTACATAGACTCATCCCCGTCTGATTTTGTCAGATTGAATTAGTTGTCAAATGATATAGAACTCCCAACTTTCAATCTTGTGCTGCCGTGCAGAAGGTAGTATTCAAAGCAGTGGTTCCTTTTCCACGAACATGTTGGGCACTATGCTGCTTCTTTTTTGATGATAAGAAACCCTTAGTTGTTACCCTTTGGATGCACACATGGTAAATCTCACTTTCGTATAACAACTCGGAAACCACAAGAAAGGTAAACTCCACTAGCAAGCCACATGCGACCGAGAAAGCATGCAGGGGTTTTCAAACTTGTAACCTCCTATTTGAATGATCTGTGCTCAATCAACTTGACCATCCTTGTGGGTATATTAGAAACTATTCTTGCACTACATTCAAATCATCGAGTCAGAGACATCAGGGAACAAATATAACTTTGAAAAGAACTTCCAAGTTGACCAAAAGATTCTAAAAGTCAATTTTGTTGGTGTCGCCTACTTTTGTAAAGGATAAAATTATGAAAGAACCAACTCCTACCACAAGTGTCATACTAACACCTATAGGACTTAATTGTTGTTATTGATAAGACATAGAGAGAATAATTTGTTTATTATTCAAAGAGAACAATGATATAAATACATGGAGAGGACAAGCTAACTAAAGTAACTAAATAAGCTAACTATGGTAACTAAATAGTCAAATCCCTAACAATCAGTTATATTATCTATCAAATCTTTGTACTATCTATTTACATTATTATACAGATTTTGTAACACTCCCCCTCAAGCTGGAGCATAGATATTGATCATGCCCAGCTTGTTACAAAGATAGTCAACTCGAGTTCGATGCAATGCTTTTGTAGATAAATCAGCTAGTTCTCCTGTCTTCACGTAGCCAGTGCAAATCAAGTTCTCTCGAATCTTCTCACGAATAAAATGACAATCAACTTCAATATGTTTAGTTCTTTCATGATACATCGGATTTGAGGTAATATGAAGAGAAGCTTGATTGTCACACCTGAGTTTTTGCTGGGGTATGATGCTTCATCCTAATTTCAGATAAAAGATGATGTATCCACATAATCTCACATGTAGATTGTGACATAGCTCTATATTCAGATTCTGCACTGGATCGTGATACAACACCCTGCTTCTTACTCCTCCATGAAATTAGGTTCCCTCCAACAAAAACATAATAACCTGTAGTAGATCTTCTATCAATTTTGGATCCAGCTAAATCAGCATCTGCAGAACACTACATACAAGTATGCCCGTGATTTTTATATAATATGCCCAGTCCAAGAGCTCCTTTCAAGTAATATAGGATCTGTTCCAAAGCTTTCCAATGTTTGACCGTAGGTGCAGACATGAATTGGCTAACAACACTTACCGCAAAAGCAAGATCTGGACGAGTCACAGTAAGGTATTTTAACTTCCCAACCAACCTTCTATATCTCTCCGGATCATCAAAAGGATCACCATCATCT
>JAPFFP010114976.1:0-18245 GCA_026153255.1 Solanum medicagineum | reverse complement strand
TTACACTTCTCAAACCCCTTAACTCCTATACTTATGCACCACAATTAACTTAAGATAAAATACACAATATTTGCAAACCTTTCCAAGTGACAATTTACCTCAATTAAAATATTTACGGGGTCTAACAGTTAGGGTCGATGCCAAGAGGAATATGGTCTAGACTTAGAGTAGTCAAAGTAATTTTGAGTTAGTAATCATATTATTTCAAGAGAGGGAGTTTATAATTAAATAATATAACAAATAAAGCCTATTCTAATGTCAAACTGTATGCAGGTATCATGAAACTAGTGAGAGAATGTAACTAGGGTATTGTATTCCCCATGAATTCATAGCGTAATGTAACCTCATAATTGTAACCATTTCTAGTGTGTAACATGTTGAACTAATAAGTTATATTCGCCTAAGACCTTGGGCTGGCAATAGGTGAATTTTACCATGCAACTTGGACCATCTAAGGGTATATACATTACTAAAGCTTACCCTGGTCCCAAATTTAGTTATTCCTTGGACCGTTCAAGCTAATTAGATGAGTGTAATTGCATCAAATCTCTGTTATTTATATCTTTTTCCAGTTGTTACCCCCTTGTTCCAACAAATAAGAATAACATAATTTCCAACATAGGCCTCTGTTAAATTGCAATTAATACTAATAGATAAATAATACATGCATGCATATTTTCCAAGAATTATAAGTTATTCAGTTTTACTTTGTTAATTCTTTATAGTTCCCATAATCCCAGTTGTGAATTTAGCTACTTATGTTCATTGCGTTAGATTCAACAATGATTCATGTTTGCATAATTAAGAACTTATGATGAAGAATTGAAGAATGAAAATCCAAAATCTTCACTTGAATTGCAATGTGAAGTATCCAAAAGTATGAACAAATAGCAAAATAATAGAACCAATGTTTCTAAGTACTCAAAATATAAAGGCATCTAATAGAATAATAGAGTGATAACTATCACAAATAGAACAAGGAAACCCTATGTATAGACTCAGGGAAACAAAATCCTAGGCAAATATGGAAAACCATATTTGGGTTGGACCGCGAGCCAATGTATGAATCGTAGAAGCTTTTATGGCTCATGGTCGTAGACTATCTTCCATAAAATCAGGGGCCTTTTCATGAACATTCACGAACGACTCATACTTTATTTTATGAGTCATAAGACTGGAATCCAAACTTTTCTGGGCTTTCCTCCACGAGATGTTTTATAGGTCGTAGTATGAACTGTGACCCTTAATATGGCTGTGTAATTTCTCCTGCAATTTTCTTGTGTCTTTTGTATCTCATCCACGAGAAATTTCTATGGCTTCATGGATCAAATCACAGACCATAAATGGGTTCATATAAGGCCAAATATCAACAAAATCTGCATCCTTCTCCCAAAAATATCCCTAATCCTATTTCCTGCAAAACAAACACAAACGCAAATCAGATCCACTAAAATATGCCAGAGAACACACAAAATTCCAAGTTAAAGCATAAAAAATATCACATTTTGGTGGAACATCAACACCCTTAACTTAAAATTATTGCTTGTCCTCGAGCAATAAACTTAATCATAATAAGCAACAACAATCATACATACTTCAATTATATGGCACTTATAAAATTTCAGTCAACACAAGATACCCTCAGCAAATCTCACTTCACAAACAAGATATTTGTCAAATAATACATGTAGATCAAGACATGATAGGATAATTTCAATAGATAAGGCCACTTACATAATCAACAATCACCATGATAGTCCAGAATCAACAATGTTACTCAAGCGCCCTCACAAAAAAAGAAGTCCCTTATCTCACACTTTGATTTTTCTCATTCAAAGCTATAGGCTAGGTAAATACTCACTCTCACAATAGAAATGTGAACACTACGTATAATACTATAGGTTTTTCCTTATATTCTATACTACAACATTTGACTAGTTGAATTAGGACCATTATAGGACTTTTTTGACTTGTAACGTAGGTTTGGGGGAAGGTGTGTTATATTTGGTATATAGTGACTACTTACCTTTCTTGACACTGCATTATTTTGACTAATCCTACCAAACCTTGATACTTTAAGACTTGTTTTCCCTTTTTCTGCAATATTTCAAACCTATTGAGTATATTTTTACGCTTTTGACACTTGTTGTTTCTTGTTTCTCTCACTTTTGCATTTTTGTATCTTATCTCACACCCATTTTATGTTTTCCCTTTTTTTTTTGTGGTTATTTATCTCCTATATCCCATTGTTTTTGTGTTTCTTTTCAATAGCCACACCCTCAACTTAGGTTTTTTTCCTGAATTGAAGTGCACAATATCCTTTTAGTGAACCACGGCCACCTATGGCAGCCACCCGCAACTTAGGCATTTTGCTTGAGTCAAAGTACACAATGTCCAAGGAGGGACTAGGGACAACATTAAGATTACCTAAATAGCAGGGAAGGTGATTTGGATAATTACAAAGAAAAGGGTATATGTAAGGCTCAAATATTTGGATCAAGGGATTACACAATGCATTTGGTTGGTTATTTAGGCTAAGTGGACTAATTTGAAAGACAACCTATGATTTTTTCCTAACCAACTAACTTTTAGTCTTAGTGTACATTAACAGGGAAAATTTTGGATTGATATAGAATATAAGAATAGTACAATTAGCTCACTCTCACATGGCACTAACTAACACTGTCAATTTAAGCATATGGTTCTTGGTTCTTAGTTCTTAGTTAAAGCTAGCCTTACCATGTCAATATTAGTGATGTCATACAAAGAACCAACATGATTACTATCTAAACTATCTAATAGCACATCAAACAAAATGGAGAGGTATCATTTTTCAATACAAATCATTTCATGCCATAGATATCAATATAATATGCTATTATTAATACTTGTACATCCTAAACATGCTGGTTCAACAGAAAATAAATGTCCTTAGAGAAAGATCGCAGGCAAGAAAACCCCACAAATTCAAAATAAGAGTAGATATAGGCCTTGGTTACTCAGATTTTGTCGAGGCCTATGAGTACCCTCACCCCATCGAAAAATGTTGTGCATTAACCTCAATGCACTAAAACTAATATAAAAGCGATAAGAAAGCAAAGCTGTGGCGCCTAAGTGTCGGTCTTTGTCTGTGTCTAACTACCTTGTGTCTCCAGGGTGGTCTCCTCTATCACAACAGTAGGCAAAAAGGATCCAACGCCCCTCGCTCATGCTCGTGGTCTAATCTCAACTGCTCATCAACCATCAACGCACATCTAACAGCTATAATCTACTGGAAATCCCTCTTATGAGCACATCACGACATAGTGTCCAATTTTTTATTGCCATTGCTTGGTCTCTTCCCATATACTGAAGCAGGTGGCTCATCTGCAAATAAATCTAGCACCACAGATATAGTTGTAGATATGGTGATCATCATTGGTGCTGGTGGTCATACTGTTGCCATCTCCTCTTGCAGCTGCTGTATCTCTTCTCTTGTCGAGGATTGGTCCAAAGTCTATGAAATCTTAAAGTGCTCCTCGATACGCTTCTCAAATGTGTCTACCCGATATGTAAAAGTTGAACCTGTTGATCTAGTATGGCCTAGTAGTGCTCTATCATCTGCTTCTTTGACTCCAAAATGGCCTTGTGAACCCATGGCTTGAGTTGCTGAACTAATGAAGCCAATTAGGACTCAATCTGAGTTTGGTGTTGCACCAGATCCTGTACCGACTTAGCATGTATGTAGACCATACTTGTAGGCATTGGACACAATGGTACAACCTCTGTTGCTGCAGTAGATATGGAGCCTATCTTGATATCATCAGTAGTGGGTGGGGCCCTCTTAGTTTCAGTATTTGTTGGTGTATCTTCAAGGATTGGCGATCTGATGAACATATGTCGTAGTCATACAGTTGTCTGCGGTGCTCATCGGGGCACAATAGGATTCTCATTGGCATTAATTAAGTCGATGTCCTGGGTCTTCTACACTTCTCTAATGAAGCTTACATTTGGAATAATCTTCATCCTTGTGTCTATGCAAAGCCTATGAACCTAGCACTGGAAAGATATAGTAGTCGACCTCCTAAATACCCTCACATGTATATCCTTAATAATGCAGTAGGCGAAGTCAATGTCATAGCCAGCCATGATGGACAACTAAAGCAGCTTGGTCCGGTGTAAGGGTGTTGTTCGCCTCTGTCAGACAAAGGCGAGAGTGGCCCATGGCCCACAAATACTTCACCTTAAAGCTAAGCGAGGCCTTTTTAATAGGCCTTATACTGGACACCTAGTCTATGCCTGGTGTCGTGCTCAGTAATATAGCCAATCACCTTTTGTAGTAAATCAGATCTTTGGGCCGGGTCCCACATGGAACCATGATTATGGGATAGTCTCAGCCTGTAATGAAACATTGTAGTGGAGACTAATGGCTCAAAGTTTGGCTTGAATAGGAATCATCGGGTTGTGGCCTCTAAGATATCAACAAGCACGTTGTACCAAAGTCTAAGTGAGAGGTGGCTAATTAGTGGCTTGGACTTCTTCGAGATCATTTTGATAGTCATGTTTTCATATGAAGCATAGAACTCAGGAACAAAGTTCAAGAAATATTTCCCCAAAGATGCTGCCATCCAATCAACTCGATATCGAGAAAATAAATCTCGAATGGCAGGAATTGTATCAAACCCGAATGTCAGTATCTGGAGCTTCTTAATAATGGTCCTCGTGCTGGTGCCATGATCGTCCTGCTCAATGTTGTGGAAGTATATCTCAAACCCTCTATGCACCAATATCGAGGCTTTGTTATCACTTGAATCGAGACTATAACAGATTTGGTAGGGCTATCCTCTGACTCTGATTGTGACCCGTCCTGGGAGCCTGAACAAGATACATCCTCAAAGCCTAACTAGGACCCTCCTCAGAATCGAATCTAGTGAACTGAATACTCTCGCTCCTCGTAGCCCCTCCCTTATCATACTAGGGAGGTGGTGTAGTAGTGAGTAGGGTCTGTGCTAGGACAATATGACGGGACTGAGCCCATGTCGGTCATGGCTTGATAGCCTTATCCGGGTGGACATCAAGCTCCTCTGTTGACCCATTGCGCTCTAATTAGTGGGCTCATCCTGTAACTGCTGCCTAAGTGCTATGGCCTTAGCTCGTCTCGCCACATTAATCTTAGGAGTTATCTTACCCGGACATTAATACTGGTGAGTCCATATGACCAAGTCAAATACAAAAATTTCAGAAAATATAATAGTCACTGAAGTACGAGAGGTTGTTTACATATTGTAGATGGAACTATGGTTTTGTAAAAGCCAATCGTAAAATAGGGCAGCAGTAAATTCAAATACTGAATCTTCAACTACGGCCTCTATTTATGACTCATAGTTTAAACTATTAGTCATGTAATGGATTTGTAGTTGCAGGATCCTTAAAGTACCTACAGGATCCAACTTATGAATCATGTTTACGGCTCATAGAACAAACTACGATCGTAAACAAGTTAGTCTTATTGACTTAAAATTTTTAGGCTTCTAAAACTCATATTACGAAGGTTATTTACAGTCTGTAGATTGAACTATGACCCTTAAAAGACATTCGTAGATTGTGATTCCAGACCTATGGAATTCTAAGTCAAACTAAAACTATTTAATGTGCATTTACAATAATACCCAACAATCTCAATCAGACACATGAATAATATAAGCCAACCAACCCAGCCAAGAAGATTTCCAACCATTTGAATTTCCACACAGTCTATTTTAACCCAAATTTTTCAAACCCAGTCCAGACACAACATATTTGTCCATGAATTTGAATTCTCAAGTCTAATCCAATTACCAACATAGCAAATGAACATTACAACCAATTTCAATAGAATCAATTGAACTTTATACATTGCCCTATTAAATTTAACAAGGATTCTCAATAGTCCCCAATAGCAAATGAACATTATAACCAATTTCAACAGAATCAATTGAACTTCATACATTGCCCTATTAAATTCAACAAGGATTCTCAATAGTCCCCATTCCTAGTCAATAAAATTCATACCAATTAACCTACAAATTAGTTCCACAAGGCAATTTTAGGTAAAAAATTTCATCAAGGGGACTAGGGCACAATGGGCTTTGGTATATGCACAAACACAATTTGGGACAAGGTGTGAATCTCATGAAGCATAATAATTTACCCAATTAAAATCGGAACCCTAATTCAAAATTTAAAGAATTGAATAAAGAGAACTTACCAAAATATTTGTAGGACTGATTTAGAAAAAAATCTAATTAGAAATTGAGGGTTTTGTCTAAGTACACAAGAAAAAGCAATCGAAACAGTGGAGTGGTAAAAACTTTTTATCTAAAATGGAAATGGGGGATCAAGATTCGATCGAAAATTGGTAGGGTTGGTTAGGGGATTTTTTGAAATGAATTTTCTATCCTAGTCCTACATAGTCTCAATAAAATAAGTGGTTACCCTATGTATTTCCTGATTTTAAGAAGAAAATTGCAAAAACTAGGCTATTCTAATTAAGTCTAGACTGAAACAAAGCAAAATTACAACTAATAGAAAATAAATCTTGGGTTGCCTCCCAAGCAGTGCCTGATTTTATTATGCGGAATCACGTAGGTTACTTGGTTACTTAGACTTCATCAAGTGCCCATACTTAACCTATCTTCATTTCTTTAGCTTTCTCGAAGTATGGTTTGATCCTTTCTCCATTGAATTTGAACTTTGAACCAACACTCGCTTTTAATTCAACGACTTTATGGTGTAAGTTTGTAAGGTCCCAACCACTTTGACTTGAGTTTACTAGGAAACAATGACATTCAATAGTTGAACAAGAGGAACAAGGCTCCTGATGTGAACTCGCAAAGCTCGGTTCAATAATTATGATACAACTTCATTCTTTGTTTGTACAATGCTGAACTTTCATATGCCCTCAAGTGAAACTCATCAAGTTCATTAAGTTGATTCAATCTTAGGTTTGAAACATCATTCCAATCCAAATTGAACTTCTTGAGTGCACACATTGCTTTATGTTTGAGATCTATAGGCAAGTGACAAAACTTCCCAAACACAAGTTGGAAAGGAGACATGCCTATGGGAGTCTTGAATGTAGTCTAGTATGCCCACAATGCATCATCAAGCTTTCACGACCAATATCTAGTTTGCATTTATGGTCTTTGATAGAATCTGCTTAATCTCATAATTCAAGACCTCCACTTGCCCACTTGTCTTGGATGATAGGGAGTTGCAACACTATGTCTCATCCCATACTTATATAGTAAAACTCAAAACAACCTGTTACAAAATGGGAACCTAACCTTATGATCACCTGAGGAGTGCCAAACCTTGAGAAAATGTTCCTCCAAAGGAATGTTGTGATGCTTTTACCTTCATAGGTTTGTGGTTCAATTACTTCTAGTCACTTTGGCACAAAATCCACAACAACCAAGATGTATTTGTTTCCATTTGAGCTCACAAACAACTCCATGAAGTCTATACGCCATACATCAAGCAATCCGATCACCATGATGGGGTTAAGAGGGAGGTCATGTTTTCGAGAAATCCCACCTTCTCTTTGACACTCATCATAAGACTTGGCATAATCATCAGCATCTTGGCAGATAGTAGGCCAATAAAAGCCACATTGCAAGATCTTGTGAGCTATCCGGATACCACTATGATGCCCACCAACAAGTGAAGAATGGAAAGCCTCAAGTATGCTCATCATCTCTACCTAAGGTACACAATAACGAATAATCTCACCAGCACACATATGAAACAAGTATGACTCATCCCAAAAGAATTTCCTCATATTGGACATAAACTTTAGACATTGGTAGAAAGTCATATCTGGCGGTCACTAGCTAAGTAATTAGCATAATATGCAAACCATGGAATGAAGTCTTATGATGCATCTAACACTCTCTCATTGGGGAATGATTCATCAATCTCCAAACCATCTTTAAGATTTGCCATTGCATCTTCTTAAACTCTGGATAAATGCTTTCCAACTTGGTTCTCTATACTTTTTCAATCAATGAGTTCAAAGTTGAACTCTTGGAGAAGTAGAACTCATTGAATTGACCTTGGTTGGGTATCTTTCTTTGCAATTAAATACCTCAACACCGAATGCTCAGTATATAAAATGACTTTGGTTCCCAACAAATAAGATCTGAACTTCTCTAATGCAAAGACAACTGTAAGTAACTCCTACTCGGTGACAGTATAGTCCTTTTTTATGCATTATGGGCTTTACTGGCATAGTAGACAGGATGTAAAATCTTCTCTGTTTGCGGCCCCAATAGTACACCAAGTGCAACCCTACCTGCATATACATAATCTGAAAGGGTTGAGTCCAATTCGGTGCAACAATAATAGGTGCTGAGATAAACCTCTGCTTCAACCCTTCAAACTCTTTGAGACATGTTCTATCAAATATGAACTTCGCATCCTTCTCAAGCCACTTGCACTGTAAGTGTGCAATCTTTGTGAAGTCTTTGATGAACCTCTCTTAAAAACCTGTATTCCCTAAGAAACTCCTCACATCTTTGATAGAGATAGGTAGAGGGAGCTTCTCGATCACCTAAACTTTTGCTTTATCAACATCAATACCTTGATACAGATTATGTGACCAAGCACTATACCGTCTTTCACTATAAAATAGCACTTCTCCTAGTTCAGCACAAGATTACACTCTTCATACTGCTTCAACTGTCATAACCCAAGCCTAGGGCCTAGGAGCGACATGGTGAATGGAGAAGTAGAAGGTACCCCAAACTAGCCTCATAGCATACGTAAGCACATTCTTGATTAAAAAGCATGATTTAACCATCATCAATTAGTATTAAAGAGATTCAGGACATAGGATACACTCTATGGACAAGAGATCATGGAACATCTATCATACAATCACAAAGAATTAATCTAAGGGAAGGAAACATGGGACACAATTTATGAGGAATAGGTACTTAGGAAACACACCACCTTTCTAGAATCATCACAAGCCACAACATATTTGGGATAGAGGCTAAGGAAGTATTTCCATAGATACATAAACGTAGCTTGATTCATACATAGCAGTCATTCAACAATACTCCTAGTCATAGGTTGAATGAGGGGCCAAGACATGTTCCAGACCCACCCTTAAAACTAAATAACACAAGTAGCAATGTCTTAACATATGTAGATATTCACACGTAGCATGTCATTCAATAATACCCTAGTCATAAGTTGAATGGGGGGCCAAGACAAGTTCTAGGCTCACCCTAAAAACTAATTAACAAAAGTAGCAATGTCTTAACATATGTAGATAGAAAATAGATGTTTCCCTCAAAGTAGAGGACTCACCACAAGCAAAGTCTTCACGAATTGAACTAGCCTTGAGGAGTAGGATGGATAGGAGCTCCGGTTCATACATGGTTAGATCATGTAGGCAAAAGTATGCATCAGTGCTTTAAATGTACTAAGTATGCGGGATACAATGGAATAAGGAAATCATAAGCAATATTGGAAAAGATATATAACCATAAGCAAAGGAAATAAGCTTAATATGACATGAATGGTCAATGCAATATGCATGGAAGGTAAAGCATTAGTTCATAACATAGCTATATATCAGGAAAAGAACTTAACTGATACTCATGACCATATGAGCTACTACATAGAATTTCGATGTTGCCTCCACACTGATAAATGAGTGGTCTACTTGCAAAGGTAAATCATGCCTCACCTTATGAGACCTATCCCATTTCACAGAGTGCTTTATAAGTACCTTATGAGACCCATTCCATTTTAATAATATTTTGCAAGTACCTTACGGGACCTATCCCATTTCAATGAACATTTTACAAGTACCTTATGGGACCCATCCCATTTCATAAATCACGTAATATGAGCTATATGGATCCATTATCTAATCATAAATCTAAGATGGTAACTTAGTTATGGGATAATAGAAATCTACCAAGGTCCTCTCGGTGCCAAGTCAACACCCCATATAATTTTTAAAACAAAAACATAATATAGGAGCAGTTCATTGAAATCATAACATCCTAAAAGGTCTTCACAATCTTGCATATTTTTATCGCATTTCCATGGAATCATAACATACTTAATATCCGTTAATCATTTATAATATTCTTGAACTTGGATAACTTGTACAAAAGCTTTTCATCAATACATGATGCTTCACCATATAATCTTAATTCCCAAACATGGTGGGTTTATGCATATGAACTTAAAATAATGTAATTCAAGAGTACTGTGCATGAATGAAGTAAATTATGATCACTTGAAATCATTAAAGTCATTGAGAAACCCCTAGTTAGGGCATCATGAAATTCATCTCATTAACCATAAATTTCATAGAATTTCATAGTATCACAACATACATAGCTTAAACGTCATAAAATATTTCATAATATCAACCCTTAGAAGAAATTTATGCATTTCAATTGAATATATGACAGTTTCCAACATAAATCATGCATAATAGGAAGAATAGGAAGTACCCGTAGTGAAACATGTCTTGAAATCAAAGGATTTAATTGAACAGAGTTTTAGACTTCATGGGTAGAAGGACCCATTATTGAAGAAACCCACATACCTTCATGACCTTTAGAAGAAAGAGAAATTTGGGAGAATCTTGAAAATACTCTCGAAGCTTAGGATAAATATAGAAGAGAAATTTTGGAGAGTTTGGAGTGGGATATTGGTGTCTTTGTGAGTGAAGTAGGTCTAAAAGTGGTGAGATTTTCATGTGTTTCCGTATACAAAGGTTCAAGGGTTTTGTCCCAATTGCCTGTACGTAAATCTGAAATTTTTTTAAATATTTTGTAGTTGGTGAAATGGAAGCATAACATGGACTGAAATAGTTCATTTTTGTGCGAAGTTTAATTTTTCGCTGTTTTGGTCCTGGGATGAGTCTCGTTCATTTTTACACTTGAATAAATGCTCTTATTGATGTGGAGAGGTCACATACCTCTTTTGTAAGTGCTAAAAGTTTTGAAAAATTATTTTTCAATATAATTGACTTAAAAATTGAACGATACTATTTTCCCACACAATTTTGCACCTGATCAAGGATACAACCTCAGATTTTCCAAAAAAAGAAAACATACAGATGATGTATTATGCAACACATCTACTATTAGGGTATTCTAAGTAACTTTGGGAGGCATTACAATCTCTCTCCCTTGGAAAATTCATCCCCCAATGTGATGGAAATACACTTGAGAGGAGTAACAAATAATTTTCAGCCCAATATGAATGCATTAATGCAATTTAAACATCATTTTCATGAAACTTCAAACTTATGCATCAGATATCATTAAAACATATTGCCATGTGTATGTATACATTCAACATGACATAAAGGGGATGAAATGCAAGATTTAATGTCTTAGACATGATTGACTTATTACCTTAGACTTGAGTAGAGTGAAAAAGATAAGGGTATTATTTTTCCATATGAGCTTCTGCTTCCCAAGTAGCACTTTGAATTTGTTGATTCCTCCAAAGGACCTAAACGGATGCTACATCTTTGTTCCTCAATCTCTTCACTTGCCTATCTAATATCTCAAATGGAACCTCTTCATACATCAAGTTTTCTTCAACACCAACTACTACTAATGGACAATGGAGCTTGGCTCACCTACACACTTCCTCACATGAACACATGAAATACCAGATGAACTATACTTATATCCATAGGCAAATTCAACTCATAAGAAACCGTACCTACTTGCCTAAAAATTCTATATGGCCTTACATACCTAGGGATTAACTTTTTTCTTGCCAATCCAAACCACACCCTTCATGGATGAGACATTTAAATATGCCCAATCATCCAACTTGAACTCAAGATCTCTCCTCCTAGTGTCGGAATAAGCCTTTTGTTGACTTTGAGCTATCTTTAGTCTCTCCCTTATCAACCTAACTTTCTCCAATGCTTCCAAAATAAAATCAGAACCTATCAAAGCCATATCTCCCACTTCAAACCACTCAACCAGGATTCTGCAACGCCTTTCATATAAGGCATCAAATGGTACCATCTTGATGCTTGAATGGTAACTATTATTGTAAAAAAACCTCAATGAGTTGGAGATGCTCATCCCAACTACCCTTAAAGTCCAACACATGACCTCTAAGCATATCCTTAAGGGTTTGAATGGTTCGTTCGGCTTGACCATCCGTTTGTGGGTGAATTGTCATGCTAAGTATGACTTTAGTACTAAGACCTCTTTGGAAAGATCTCCAAAAAAGTGAGAGGTGAATTGGGTACCACAATACAAAATGATGGACAATAGAACCCCAAACAATCTAACCAACTCATGGATGTATAATTTAGCTTGGCTTTTGGCACCATATGTTGTTTTAACCGAAAGGAAATGAGGCAATTTTGTCATTCTATCGATCATAACCCACATCAAAACAAAATGCTTCTTATTTCTAGAAAAACCAATCACAAAATCCATGTTGATATCTTCCCACATCCAAGTAGGAATTTCTATATCTTTGGCCAGGCCACCTGGTCTTTGATGTTTGTCTTTGACTTGTGGGCAGTTGTGGCACTTGGTCATGAAATATGCAATTTCCCTTTTCATACCACCCTACCAATACATGTCACGCCTCAAAACGAGGGGAGGCACGACTGGCACTCGATACCTTTATTGGCTGAGTAAGCCACTAAACATGCTAGTTAACTAAACTAAGGGCCAAAAGAAAATCGAACGTCTAAAAAACTAAGCTTAGCCCATTTAGGTCATGACCTTGTCAACAACAAATAATGTACATCAGGATAGGTGAACCAAAACGATAAAGTACTAGCTAGCTGACAAGGCTGCAACAATAGAGGTACAGGCACACACTATATATATATGCCAATCCTATGGCTGCAGACTGAAAGGCACAAAAGAACCAACTCAAAATAACATGTCCACAATTGCCTCTAAGAGAACCACTAATACTGTCCATAAAAGGCCTCGACTATACCCAACTGTACAACAAAAATAAGCATCCTGTGAAAGCTTCAGGAAGAGGTGGAGCTTGAAAACTTATTGCTGAACTGGATTTCTAGTGGAGGGATCGATCAGAGTCCCTACATGAACCTGCACGCACCAAATAAAATGCAATGTCTCCAGGCAATGAGACATCAATACGTATGAACATGTACTGGTATGCAAGATAGAAAGTAAAATCATAGATCCTGTAGTAAAAAGGGTAATAGAAATACCACCTGTAATCCAAACTCAAATAACCTTAATGGCCAACAATCAACCTCATAGTGATTAAACATGTATGATATGCTCGAGTGTCGCATGTCATGAATACGTATATATATAGATGCAAATGTATGATATATCCAACTAAATGCTAGCAATGGTGGTCCTTTCCAGTAGCTGACTGGTATAATATTTTCCAACTTGTGGCCATCTGTACCATAAAAATATATATAATTATTTGGGAAAATAGGCCCCACACCTCCGATTATAGCTCAAATTCCATGTATAACATTCTGTGTTATCAAATGCGTATAGTAGGCCATAGCATAAATTTTACTAATCTCGGCTCATTGGTACACCTATCCTTGTAACATCAAAATCATTGTCATAGCATATACACATGACCTGTGGGATCTCAATTGTCTTTCGAATAAGTCTGACAACTTAATTCAACATTTAGAATGAGGCTTTGACACTAAAAATGATCATGTAGGTGCTTTACATAATGCTTGTTCTTGGTTCCATGTTAATTAGTAAAAGAAAGTATTTTAACAGAATCAAGTGCCTTAGTTGTTCAAATAAGAGCATTACACTAGAGATTATTGGAAATCAACGCGTTACTTGTTAAGTGCTTCAATTATGTGTTTAGTATGGAAGAAGGAATGATTATGAATACTACATTCCCCTGTAATCTACATTTACTTTTAGTGACACCACACCAAAAGAGAAACACCTCAACATATGGATAAGTAATTAGGAAAATTGATAAATTGGCACATAGATATTGAATGTCAAGTATAAGCGAACGAGTAGAATATCAACTAATACCATCATGAAAATAATTCAACTGCAATCCCATTTATTTTTTATAGAGGTCTTTCTAGTAACAGAGTAGTAAATATCACATCTGGTATTTTGAGGATTTCTTGGATTTCATGCTAAAAGGAGAGACGAAGCTTAGCCTTAACATACCTTTCCAATGGACGTCCTATTGCCCACAGTTTCTTCATGAAAGTTGTCCCTTACATCTAAGCTTCGCAACAACTACATGTATGCAACTCATAGCCACCTATAAATAGTCCATAATTGAGCATTAATTGGCAAATTTGCCATATAGCCTTTACGCGAGGAAACGTCTATAATACTTCATAAAAATGACCGTAAAAGAGCCCTAAGATTATTACCTGAATACACCAGCTACAAACCAAGAACAAGCAATAAGAGCATCACTTTGTTACAACCCAAAACAGTCCCAAACACAGCTAATAGGAGGGGAAAACAATTTCAAAGCGTAAGGCACACATTTCTAGGCACAGTGATGAATTTTGAAAGTAAAAAATGCGAAAAGGTTACCTAAATCACTTAGATACCTTGAGAGAGCTTTATTTTTTCAGTTTCTAAACTTTTTGGGATGAAATGCCACTTTTTTGAGCTTTAAATAACTCAGATTAGCCGACATTTAGGTGGGCTTGACCCGACCCGGCCCATGAGCGGGTTTTCTGCTCGGGCAATTACAGTAAAAATGTTATTAACTTTTTATTCTAAGGTCAGATTGATGCGCGGTTTTAGGTGTTGCAAACTAGACTTATAAATATTCAACTTGATAGGTCAGACCTTCTAACACCTTATATTTTGGGAGATATGACCTGATATATTTGACCCAAATTTATGAAGGATTTCTTAAAGAAACTTATGGTAAATTTGGCTAACCTTTATCTTGCAACTTTCTTGATTCCAAAACTTATGAACTTTATGCGATTAAAATAACTTTTAAAAATACATTATTACCAAATTATACACTTTTGTTCTCATCGGAAAAGTGAAACCTAATTTAACCTTCTGAAAAGGGCAAGGTGCCACTCGAGCCATTTCTTTAAGCCCGAATGTGTATTTCAGGGATTCCTATGATTTAAAACTTTAACTCCTTGATATTACCACTTATTTGCATCCTTATTATCCTTGAGTTCTATCCAAAATTATATATATATTATATATCATGCCACCCTATATATATTATGGAAGACGAGAAACACGGGGTCTCACAGGCTCCCCCCTTAAGAACATTCGTCCACAAATGTATCAGGACAGCCCCTTGATTGCACTACAATCTCCTAAAATACCTTTTATCACTCCAAACCATAAATCAAATTTAAAAGTTCTAACTACTAAACTTTGTATAGCAATCACGCGACAAACCCATATAAATTATACTCCCATCTCATTTAAAATTTAAGTTGCTGTAAAAAGATGACTACTAATTTTTAAAAAGTGTCTCGCCTTAATTTGTAAATAGCTGAGTGTGCTTCTTCATCATTTCATCTTTTGCTTCCCAAGTTATTTCCTGAATATTGTTGTTCCGCCACAATACTTTCACAGAGACCACTTCATTATTTCGAAGCTTCCTCACTTATCGATTTATAATAGCCATTAGCACCTTATCATAAGATAAGTCTTCAGCAATGTTAATATCCTCAATGTGAGTAATATGCGAAGGATCCCCAATGCACTTTCGTAGCGTAGATACATGAAACATCAGATGGACTACCCCCAATGCTGAAGGCAAGTCAAGCTCGTATGCGACCTTGCCAATCTTTCGAATAATCTTATACAGTCCAACATACTTAGGACTGAGCTTTCCTTTCTTTCCAAACTGCATGATTCCCCTCACAGGTGATACTTTCAAGAAGACCCAATCTTCTACATCAAACTCTAAGTCTCGTCATCAAATATCTATAGAAGACTTCTGCCGACTCTTGACTATTTGCAATTGGTCTCTAATAAGTCTCACTTTTTCCATTGCTTGCTGAACTAGATTAGGACTAGCAAATTTGCCTCCCGGACCTCAAACCAATCGATTGACGACCTATATCTTCACCTGTATGGTGCTTTATAAGGGGCCATTTGAATACTAGTTGGGAAGCTATTATTATAAGCTAACATAATACGAGATAGATGATCATCCCAACTTCCTTTAAAGTCCAACACACAGGCATGTAACACATCCTCAATAGTCTGAATGGTACGCTCTGCTTGCCCATCAGTTTGTGGATGAAAAGTGATGCTGAGATTTACTTGAGTGCCCAAACCCTTCTGGAAAGACTTTAAAAAATGTGCTATAAATTGAGTCCCTCGATCAGAGATAATAGATAATAAAATTCCATGAAGGCAAACAATCTCTTAATGTAAAGCTTAGCATAATCTTCCGCTGAATATGTCATTTTTAATGTCAAAAAATGAGAAAATTTTATCATCCTATCAATGATTACCCAAATATAATCATACCAGCATAGAGTATGAGGCAATCTAGTGATGAAGTCCATACTTATCATGTCACATTTCCATAGTGGAAGCTCAATATACTGAGCTAGGCCACTAGGTCTCTGATGTTCTGCATCAACTTGCTGGCAATTAGGATATTGGGCTACCATCTCTGCAATATCCTTTTTCATGCCATTCCACCAATAGATTTGTCAAAGGTCCCGATACATTTTTGTCACTCCCAATGGGTTGAATATTTAGAATAATGGGCCTAAAAAAGAGGCCCTAGTACCTAAGAACTCAATCTCCAATTAGCTCAAATGAAGGATGCAGCTGTTGTGGAATGCTCTCCCTCAGTGTCATAAGCTCAGTATACTTACACTATCGCTCTTTTTCTTCCGTAACAATGGAAGATTCTCCTATATTTTGAACAATAAACCTCCATTTGCATCTATCAATCGCACCTGCAAACTAGCTAGCGGACATAGGTCTTTTGGCATTACAATTTTATCAACTTCAATATGACTTAGACTTCCCATGGACTTTCATCTAAGTGTATCAGCAACAATATTAGCTTTATTGAGATGGAATAAAATGTCAACATCATAGTCTTTTAGTAATTTTAGCCACCTTCTTTATCGTAGGTTCAACTCCTTCTACTTAAATATAAATAATGCCGCCAAATCTTTATTGCAAAAGCAACTGCGGCAAGCTCAAGATCATGGGTAGGATAGTTTTGTTCATGCTTTCACAACTATCAGGAAGCACTAGGCCAATTCTTGAGGCATCACAACATACAACGTAGCCTTTGGTTCCATCTAGAAGAGCCAAGATAGGTGCGGTGGTAAGCCTTTTCATTAGCTCTTAAAAACTTTGTTTGCATGCTTCAGTCCATTGAAATTTAGCTTCTTTATATGTCAATCTCGTTAGTGGTAGAGAGATAGAAGAGAATCCCTTAACAATCCTCCTATAATATCCTGCTAAGCCTAAAAAGCTGCGGACCTCGGTCGAATTCAATGGTCTCAGCTATGCCATTACTGCATCAATCTTTTGGCCATCAACCTTGGTACCATCGCTAGTAATAACATGGCCAAGAAAAGCTACAGAAGTTAGATAAAATTCACATTTAGAAAATTTAGCACATAACTCATTATCCTGGAGAGTCTACAATATAGCTAGCAAGTGGTCTGTATGCTCAGCTTCTGACCGTGAATATATCAAAACGTCATCAATAAAAACGATCACAAAATCATCCGAGAATCGTTTAAAGACTCGATTCATCAGTTCCATAAAAGCGGTTGGGGCATTTGCAGTCCAAAGGACATGACAAGGAACTCAAAATGTCTATACCTCGTCCTAAATGCTGCCTTTGGAATATCAGCATCCTTGACTCATAACTGGTGGTACCGAGATCACATGTCAAACTTTGGAAAGTATTTGGCACCCTGCAGCTAGTTGAACATGTTATCAATCTGTGGAAGAGGATACTTATTCTTGATAGTAACTTTATTTAGTTGTTTGTAATCAATACACATCCGTAAGGAGCCACAGTTCTTATGAACAAAGAGCACTGGAGCACCCAATGGAGATGTACTTGGCCTAATAAAGCCTTTATTAAGTAAGTCCTTTAGTTGTTCCTTCAATTCCCTTAGCTCTGTAGGAGCCATTCTGTAGGGAGGAATGGATATGGGCTGCGTATCGAGGAACAAATCTATAGCAAAATCAATTTCCCTTTCGGGCGGGGGGGGGGGGGGGGGGGCCTCTGGAGGCTTTTTCGGG
>JAPFFP010114955.1:0-18246 GCA_026153255.1 Solanum medicagineum | reverse complement strand
AAGATTTTAATAAAAAAATTTCCCTATAATTTTTTAAAAGATTTAAAAACAAAAACCCAAAATGGCGGGGGGGGGGGGGGGGGGGGGGGGGGGGTTTATGATTCAAGAACAAAAGCAATAATAAAACATCATACTACAACTTGAGAAAACACTCAATTTTGGGGATAACTTGAGAATTGTGTTCCCCATGGTTCGTTTACTCGAGTACCCTAGACAACATAACTACAATTGAAAATTCTCATGCAGGATGGTAATTTAGGTTCTTCCATCCCTCTTGTGAAAGTGAAGGTCGAATTTCACCATAGTGCTTGGTCGGGAACCACGATGTGCCAACTAATTGTTATCTATTGCCCCAATCAACCTCCCCTTAGTCAGGTTTGGCTGATTAGAAGAGAACACAACGATTGAATCCTGTCATCCACTTCCTTTTTCCTATTCGTCGCTACCTTGGTCGAGATCATGATAGTAGGCGGGGTTTGGTGTTGGCCACCACCAAACAGTAATCAAAATGAAGGGAAATAACCAATACACGCAAAACCCCAATCATAGAAATACAATAAATCTAAGTCATCTCAAGTCAACTACCCATGGTTCCCACAACCCAAGTTTTAGGTGCTTAGCTACTCATGGCTAAAGCAAAACCAACAAAAATGCAAAGACAAGACAAAGTTGAGAGTTTTACCCAAAGCAATGAAGAGTGATAGCACCACAAGTAGCAAACCACAAGCTTGATATATTGAGAATAAATACAATATGGGATTCGCACTCCCCAAAAGTGGGTTTTCCAGGTGAAAATAAAAATCTAACCTAAAACCCTACAAATATTCTTTAGAGTATATTCAAAAATGAATTCAATATCTGGAATCCCCTTCCTCCATTTTAAAAACCCTAACTTAAAGTATTTCTAGTGCTTACAAAATAACCCTAAAAATTATACAGAAAAGACAGATGGTAGCTAGTACACCTCACAGGTACGACTCGTAGGGTGACCTACGAGTCCTAATCAGGATCTCATAAAAGGTTCTTCACATTTTGGACTTAGTTAGTACGACCCACTGGTACAAGTCGTTTCTTGTATTATGACTCGTATGCTCCTCTCGTAGTCTAGGCCTCTAATTTTTGGTCCAAAGTTTTGGCTCTCTGTTTCCTACTACGAGTCCAACAATGTTTCTTGCTACGAGATCACCCTACGACTTGTAGCTTGGGCTATGACTCGTAGGTGAGCTGTATGACCTGGGCTGCAGAAAAATCTGCCATATTTCTCCAAAATCATGTTGACCTACCTTTTCTACAATAGGCAATGAGTAGCAACAACAATATGGCATGCATATGAGATGCTATGTAGTAAATCATGCTTGTACGAAACATAATACATGTTTAAGAGAGACCACTTTCACATTGGTGGATCGTCGCACCATACCATCCTTGGTGATTGAGGTGTCAATCCCATCAATTGGTTGGTAGATCATCGCACCGTACCACCCTTGGTGATCGAGGTACAAATCCCCCGACATGGTTGGTGGATCTTCACATGCTACCACCATTGGTGACCAATGTATAAACCCCCTGACATGTTATCAAGGTACAAATCCCTCGACGTGATTATCAAGGTACAAACCCCTCGACATGGTTACCCGGCGTGCAACCCCTGAGTAGTGCATGGTCACATTCCAATACTATATAGGAGAACTATATATATACGTTCATTTCATCATCATATAGTCATTTAACTCATAAGACATGCATTGGGCCTTCAATTCCTCAAGATAAATATAACGGAACATTTTATCAAACACTTGGCAGGTGTGTAGTGCTAGTGTAAAACCATGTAATTTAGGAATGAAAGCATGCAAGGAAATCCCATGTAAAACCATCAAACAATACTTGGTAATACCCTCAAGCAATATGAATCAAAATCCTTCATCAAATCTCACCATAGATCTTAGATTCATAGCACAAAACATAGTAAAACAATTACAATTTCATAAGTCCCAATATAGTGTGCAGTGAATTTCATAATAAGTAAGACCCATGAGTAAATCAACTTTCAATCATGCAAATTTAGAAAAAGGAAGCTTGCGCATCATGGGTGAAAGGAACCCATGAAAGAAATCCACGTACTTTAGCTTAGGAGAATAACTTGGTGAACATTGGAGATGGAGACTTTGAGCTTGATTGTTAACCTTAGAATCTGGATGAGTTTTGAGACTTGAATTTAGGAGTAAAATGTTTGGCTAAGTCTTTAAATGAGTATTGAGGAATGTTTCGAATAATATGAGGGTGAAATATAGCTAAGTATAGGTATTTTACGTTTGGGAACACTTAGGCCCAAGACCCAAAGCCTTGGACTGAGATAGAAAAACTTGAAATATCGTGCACGAATTTTGAGATATATGGAAATTACGATTCTGGGCACTTCCGAGGCACATTTTTGGACACTTTTTGGGTCATTTCAATATCTCTTCCTTGGGAACTTTCATTCCCAAATGTCAAGGACACGTATTTGAGAAGAGCAATCACGAAGAAATCAGCCCCAACAAGAATGCAACAACATACTTAAAACATCATTTTCAAAATCTCATCATAAGTGTAAAAATCACCATGAACTTTGTTAATGTAAACATAATGCGTGTAAATGACCTAGGGGCTGGAACATGTGAAATGAAATCATATAGAAGACTTAGAATTAGTACCTCAGGCTTGAGTAGGATGGAAAAGTTAGGGATATCACTTTTGCATATCCGCTTTGGCGTCCCAAGTAGCACTTTCGACTTGTTGATTTCTCCAAAGGACCTTAACGGAAGCAATATCCTTGTTCCTAAACCTCTTCACTTGCCTATCCAATCTCGACTAGAACCTTTTCATATGACAAGTTGTCTTCAACTACCCTCACAATATCAAGAGGCACAATGGCATTAGGATTACCCACACACTTCCTCAACATAGATACATGAAAGACCGGATGTACCAATTCCATTTCACTAGGCAAATCCAACTCGTAAGCCACCTTACCAATCCTCCTCGTCACCCTATAAGGACCCACATATCTAGGGTTTAACTTGCCCTTCTTAAGAAAATGGACCACATGCTTCATGACCTTAAACTCAAGCTTCCTCCTTCTCACATCGGCATAAGATTTTTGGTGACTTTGGGTTGTTCTCAACCTTTGTCTAATCATCCTTAGCTTCTCCATAGAATCCACAACCAGATTCAGACCCAACAAATCCATCTCTGCAACCTTAAACCACTCAACCTAGGATCTACAATGTCTATTATAGAGAGCCTCAAAAGGAGCCATTCCGATGCTAGAATGATAGCTATTGTTATATGCAAACTCAATCAATGGAAGATGATCATCCCAACTACTCATGAGCTCCAATACACAAGCCCTAGGCATCTCTTCAAGTGTTTGGATAGTTCTTTTGGCTTGGCCATCCGTTTGGGGGTGAAAGGTCGTACTAAGCTTTGCCTTGGTTGCAAGACCTCTTTTGAAATACCTCCAAAAATGTGAAATGAATTGTGCCCCACGATCCGATATGATGGACAAAGAACCACACGCAATATCACCAAGTCATGAATGTACAACCTAGCATAATCCTCAGTCCCATATGTAGTCTTAATCAGTAGAAAGTGAGCTAATTCTGTCATCTTATCAACCACAAACCTGAATGGAATCAAAACCCTTCCTAGTCTTGGGCAACCCAACCACAAAATCCATATTAATCTCTCTTCCCACTTTCAAGTAGGAATTTCTATGTATTGGGTTAGGCACCCGGCCTTTGATGTTCGACTTTGACTTATTGGCAATTATGGCAACCAGATACAAATTTCTAATATCCCTCTTCATGGCTCTCTACTAATACACCTCTCTTAAATCTCTATACATCTTAGTAGACCCTGGCTGAATAGAGTAAGAAGAACTATGAGCCTCATCAAGAATCTTTTCCTTCAAGATATCTACACAAGGCACACACAACCTACCTTGGTACCTAAGGGCACTATCTCCCCCTTGGGAGAAAACCTCAACCTTACCATCTTTTACCAATGCCTTCAATTCTAACAATGAGGGATCAAGATCTTTCTTAACTTTCACCTCCTAAACCAATGAAGATTTAGAACCATCAATAAAAACAACACCACCATCATCACCCTCTTCCAACCTAACTCCCAATCTTGCCAACCGATGGACCTCCCTACCCAACCATATTCCACCATCATCAACATGAGCTAGGCTACCCATGGGCACCCTACTCAAAGCACCCGCCACTACATTGGCCTTATCGGGATGATATGCACACTCATGTCATAATCCTTAAGAAGTTCTAACCATCTCCTTTTTCTCAAATTGAAGTCTTTTTGGGTGAAGACATATTGGAGGCTCTTATGATCGGTGACCACATCAACATACACCCCACACAAATAGTGATGTCAAATCCTTAATGCAAACCCAACGGTGGCTAACTCAAGATCGTGGATAGGATAATTCTGTTCATGCACTTTGAGTTTTCTAGAAGCGTAGGCTATGACCTTACCATTTTGCATTAACACACAATCTGAACCAACCCGAGAAGCATCACAATTCATAACAAATCCCTCTAACCCTTACGATAGTGACAATATAGGAGTGGACACAAGCTTATCTTTCAATGTTTGGAAACTCCCTTCACACTTTTCGGACTCCACAAATTTGGCTTTCTTTTGAGTCAACTTTGCCATGGGAGAGGCAATTGAAGTGAACCCATTCACAAACCTCCAATAGTAGCCTGGTAAGCCTAAAAAAACACCTAATATCCGATGGTATCAATGTTCTAAGCCAATTTCTAATCACATCTATCTTTTTAGGATCTACCTTAATACCATCCGCCGGCACCACATGACCTAAGAAGGTAACCACTTTCAACCAAAATTCACATTTCTCATACTTCGCATATAACTTCTCTTCCCTCAATATTTGCGACACAACCCTTAAATGAGCCCTATGCTCTTCCTCACCATGAGAATATATCAAAATATCATCAATGAATATCACAACAAATGAATCAAGGTAGGGTTTAAAGACCCTATTCATTAGATCCATGAAGATGGCTGGTGCATTGGTTAGCCTAAAAGACATACATATTCATAATGGCCATACCTAGTCAGGAAGGCCGTCTTAAGAATATCACACTCCCTCACCTTCACTTAATGGTATCCAGACTGAAGATCAATCTTACGGAAGTGGCTAGCCCCTTACAATTGGTCAAACAAATCATCAATCCTTGGAAGAGGAAACCTATTCTTGATGGTGACCCTATTAGGTTGTTGGTAGTCAATGCACATCCTAAGAGACCCATCCTTATTCTTCACAAGTGCACCCCAAGGTGATTGTCTAGGTCTAATGAAACCCTTTTCCGATAAGTCCCTCAATTTCTCCTTGAACTCCTTTAGCTCTGCCGGGGCCATACGGTAAGCGGGAATAGAAATGGTTAAGTATTGGGGAGGATGCCTATACAAAAATCTATTTCCCTTTCGGGAGGAACACTGGAAGGTCATAAGGAAAGATATCAAGGAACTCATTTACAACTGAAACCAACTCTATGGGAAGGATATTAGACTCCACATCTCTAACCCTCACAAGATGATAAAGACAGACCTTAAAGATCAACTTACAGGATTTAAGGCAAGAGATGAACTTACCCTTGACCACTACATCATGACTCTCCCACTCAATGACGGGTTCATTTAGGAATTAGAATTTGACACTACAGGTTCTACAATCAATAGAGGCGTAGTATACATGCAACTAATCCATCCCAAGAATAACATCAAAATCAATCATATCCAACTCAACAAGATCACAAGGCAATATTTTATGCAAGATGCAAATGGGATAATTTCTATAAACCTTTCTATCAACAATAGATGCACCAATAGGAGTAGACACCTCATATGACTCACATAACAATTAGGGTTCGCCATGGAACTTTTTGTCAATAAGAGGAGTAACAAAAGAAAGAGTGGCACCTTGATCAATCACTGCATACACATCAAAGTCAAAGACTTTTAACATACTTTGACAGCATCAAGCACCCTATCAACCCCTTGCCTCCCATGCAAAGCATAAGACTGATTGTGCCTTGGGGCACCATCTTGTTGGCTACCTCTACCCAAAGGAACCGCACTGGCACCCCAGCCTTGAGGACGAATATCTTTACCCTTGTTGCGATCACGAGGGCAATCAACCTTTTTGTGACCCACTTCTCCATAACCATAACATGCATTAGTGTCTCTCAAGTATGGGCCCTTATTGTCATGACCCAAGCCTAGGGCGTAGACATAACTGGCGAATGGGAACCCAATGGAACCCCAAACAAGCCTTATAACATATAATTACACATGCTTAGTCGCGGAAGCAAGTAGAATGACAAAAAGAGATAAGCATAAACAAAGGGAGTTGGGACAAAGGATAAACTCCCATATCATAGATATCAAAGTCAATAGAGTCAAGCTCATAGCATAGATACATGACATGTCCAACAACACCTCTACTACATAGATAAGAGCGGGGGCCAAGACAAAGCAACCGGGCTCACCCTCATAGTCAATACATAAGTCAAAGAAAGAAAGTCTTAATATGTAGAAATAGATCATAAGTAACGTCCCAGGATTGGAGGACTCATCAACAAGCTTGATAGAAGTCATACTAGCCACATGGAGGAGGATAATCAATCGGTACACTGGTTCCTACACGGTGACATCATGTAGGCATAGAGTATGCGTTAGTACATTTGAATGTACTAAGTTTATAGGATTCAATGAAACAATAGATAGGCATCATAGACAATACGCATAATTATAAGCAATAAATAGCATACTGATAATATGACATGTATAAATAATGCTTGAAATAAAACCATACTCATATAGAACATAATATGAGTATAAGGAGTGACCATTATAGTGCAAGACAAGGCCTACCACCCCCTTGGATAGGCGCATGAGGTATGAACCCATTCATGAGGTTGATGGAGTACAAACCCCCCAACGAGGTTGATGGGTACCAACCCCTAACAAGGTTACCTGGGCCTACCACCCCCAAGCTAAGCGACCAAGGTACCAATTCCTCGATAGGTTACCCGAGCCTACAAACCCCCGAGCTAGGCTTGGTCATCCCCAACACTATATAAAGATAATACCATATATATGTACACTCTTTTCATCATCATACATATTCATTCCTTTATATCATCATTCCATCATCATTTCATCATTATTTCATCATTATATAGTCATTCAACTCATAAGACATACATTGGAACTTCAATTCATCAAGAATCCATAACCAGACATTTTATCAAACACTTAGAGGGTGTGTAATGCTAGTGTAAAACCATGCAATTCAAGAGTGAAATCATGCTAGAAAAATTAGTGTAAATCTATCAGTAGATACATGATAACACCCTCACAATATGCATCAAGACCCTTCATCAATCCTCACCATATACCTTAGATTCATAGCTCCAACCATTGTAAAACAATCACTATTTCATAAACCCAACATAGTGTGCAGCGATTTTCATAATAGATAAGACCCATGAGTGAATCAACTTCAAATCATGCAGTTTTTGAGTAAAGAGAGCTTGGGCATCATGGGTGAAACGAACCCATGAAAGAAACCCACATACCATAGCTTTGGAGTAGGATTTGATTAAGATTGGAGATGAAGACTTTGAAACTTGAGAGGATCAGGGTTTGAGACTTGAGTTCAGGACATAAAGGTTTTGAGACTTGAGTTCAGTACATAAAATATAGGCTGTGTTTGAATGAGTATTGATGAATGTTTAGAATGATATTAGGGTGAAAAATGGTTAGGCATAAGTATATTCACATTTGGGGACACTTAGGCCCAAAACTTAAAAGCCTTGGGCCATAAGAAAAATAACTAGGTTTTCACAGGTCCATGTGTGGTTCATGACGCGAACCTATTTCGGAGGACAGATTTACACTGGTCTGCGACAGTGCGTCGCGGCATTGTCGCAATTACTTCTGGAAATTGAATTTTTAAAAATTTGAAATTGCTAATTGTTTGCTCTAAAATTGGGTTAGATCTATTTTCTACTCAAAATGACCCCCTAATAAAAAATATGAAGTCAGATTTTTGATATCACACACGAATTTTGAGAAATATAGAAATTATGATTCCGGGCACTTCCGAGGCACATTTTCGGGCACTTTTTGGGGTCGTTTCACTTGTGACCCTTACCAAACCTTGGACACATATCATGAGGAACCACAACCCCAACACCTTGGGTCCTTGGAAAGTAATTGGCAAACCCCCTATTAGAAGCGTGAGAAGACCTTTGGCCTTGACAGAACTGACAACCCTTCCGACTACGAAACTTTCCCTCAAAATGGGCCCTCTTGGCCTCATGACTCCTACTCTTCCTCCACTTTTCCTCTTCCATTTGTTCAGCATAGTTCATTAAACAGGATAAGTCCATGTCCCTAATCAACATGGCAGACCGACATTCCTCAATCACCAAGTTAGAAACACCCATCACAAATTTGTTCATTCTAGATCTTGAGTCGGCAAACCAAGTGGGAACATATTTAGAGAGTTGAGTTAACTTGAGGGAATACTGCCTCACACTCAAAGATCCTTGTTTCAAGTTCATGAACTCCACCAATGTAGCTTCCCTAAGCTCAAGAGGGAAGAACCAATTAAGAAAGGTCGCCTTGAACTACTCCCAAAGTACCACATTGTTGACTCCCTTCTCCTACTTCCATTGAGTAACCCATATTTTTGCCACCCCCTTGAGTTGGTAAGCCACAAACTCCACCTTCACCTCCGATCTAATACCCAAAATAGCCAAAGCCTTATAGACCTGTCAATGAGCTCTTGAGGGTCCTCATCAACCTTTCACCCATGAAATTCCGGGGGATTCATTTTCATGAATTCTCTCATCCGAGAAGTCGGTGTAGGAAATGAGGGGCTTGATCCACTTGGTTGGCTTGATTAGCCATAACTTGTGCAAGCAAAGTGAGAGCATCCTGAAGCTCTCCATGAGCTGGTTGCTCCTCGGGTATACGGGCTCTTCTTCTTCTTGTGTTAGGTATGATATAGCATTGCAGAGAACAATACTTAGGGGGGAATAACATTACTTCAACTCTATAGCACGACTTAGAACATCAAGAAGGGAAACATTTCCTAAATCAGCTCATTGCCTCCTACTCAGCGTTGTGGTGCATAACACAACCATGAATAAGACTTTAATCGACATAGTGTGTTGTACTCCAAGGATCTAATAACCTTGTACTATGATACTAAGTTTTTCATGACCCGAGCCTAGGGCCTAGACGTTACATGGCGAATGAGGAACTTGAAAGGACCCCAAACAAGCCTCTTAGCATATCATGCATACACCCTTGGTCGTGAAAGCAATAAAATACAAGATAAAATAGTAGATAGTGATAAATGGGGCTAAGGGACAATTCTCATATCATAAACATCATGTGTCAAGAGAGAGTCAAAGCTTAAAACATAATACAAACATATCCAACAACACTTCTAAAACGTAGATACTTAGTGGGGGCCAAGACAAGCTACCGAGCCCCCTCATAATCAACATATATAGAGAAGGATAGTCATGGAACATAGTAGAAGAACATAAACATCGTCCCCGAAATAGAAGATGCACCAAATAGTGTGAGAGATGTCGTACTAGCCACGTGGAGGAGGATTATCAAGTGGGGATCCAGTTCCTACATGATGACTTCATGTAGGCGTAGAGTATGCGTTAGTATGTTTGAATGCATTAAGCATGTAGGATGCAATGTAATGAGAGATAAGAACATAATCAAAATGTGTAAGCATAGGAAATGAGTAGTAATAACAATATGGCATGCGTGTGAGATGCTCTGTAGTAAATCATGCTTATGCTGAACATAATACATGTGCAAGAAGAGACCACTTTCATATTGGTGGATCATCGCACCCTAACACCCTTGGTGATTGAGGTACTAACCCCATCAATTGGTTGGTGGATCGTCACACCTTACCACCCTTGGTGATCGAGGTACAAACCCCCCGACATGGTTATCAAGGTATAAAACCCCTGACATGGTTGGTGGATCATCGCACCCTACCACCCTTGGTGACCAAGGTACAAACCCCTAGACATGGTTATCAAGGTACAAATCCCTCGACATGTTTACCCAGCGTGCAACCCCCGAGTAGGGCATTGTCACATTCCAATACTATATAGGAGAAAACCATATACATACGTTCATTTCATCGTCATATAATCATTTAACACATACGACATGCATTGGGCCTTCAATTCCTTAAGATAACCATAACCGGACATTTTATCAAACACTTAGCAGGTATATAGTGCTAGTGAAAACCATGCAATTTAGGAATGAAAGCATGCAAGGAAATTCCATGTAAAACCATCAATCAATTCTTAGTAACACCCTCAAGCAATATACATCAAAACCCTTCATCCAATGTCACCATAGATCATATATTCATAGCTCAAAATATAGTAAAATAATTACAATTTTATAAGCCCCAATATATGGTGCAGTGAATTTCATAATAAGTAAGACCCATGAGTAAATCAATTTTAAATCATGAAAAGTTTGAGAAAAAGAAAGTTTGGGTATCATGGGTGAAAGGAACCCATGAAAGAAACTCACATACCTTAGCTTGGGAGAATAGCTCGATGAAGATTAGAGATGGAGACTTGGAGCTTGATTGTTAACCTTAGAATCCGGATGAGTTTTGAGACTTCAATTTAAGAGTAAAATATTTGGCTAAGTGTTTGAATGAGTATTGGGGAATATTTTGAATGATATGAGGGTGAAAATATGGCTAAGTAGAGGTATTCCCATGTTTGGGAACATTTAGGCCCAAGACCCAAAGCCTTGGACCGAGATAGAAAAACTGGACCAAATTTGTGCTGAAGCACTCTAGAAATCGATTTTTGGGTAATTAAAATTGAGATTTGTTTGCTGTAAAATTGGGGTTAGACCCATTTCCCACACAATTTGACCTCTTGAACAAGAATATGAAGTCAAATTTTTGATATCGCACATGGATTTTGAGATATATTTAAATTATGATTCCTAGTATTTTCGAGGCACATTTGCGGGTGCTTTTTGAGGTCGTTTCATGAATATTATCAAGAAAGGGTGTTTTTGAAGCATCATGTACAATTTAATGTGTATTGATGAGGATAGGTGTAACTTTCCTTTACACAAGTCATAAAATGAGCTAATTCTATGCATGCAAGTATGTTTTGAACACATATATATATATATAGAGAGATACATGTATGTATTCTGTGGGAATTGATTGAGCACCGAATGAGACTTGAGGTGGGTGACTATCCCCAAGGGTCCTTTTATAAAGCATTTCATTTCATAACTACATTCCCCCTGTTGGATTATGTTTTAGCTAGTGGAACCACATATATTATTATGATTCATGATCCACAAAGTGGGGTAGAGTTCTACCTTGGCAAGTAGACTCCTCTTTCTCTAGTGTATAGACAATATAGAGAGATGTCATGTTATAGCTCGCATGGTCTTATTGTTAGTTATAGCTAATTCCCACATATGTATGACTATTTTACTCATGTAAATTTATAGCATATCATGCATTACTATCACAACCCAAGCCTAGGGCCTAGATATGACATAGCGAATGGAGAACCCTAAGGTTTCACCAAACAAAACCTCATAGCATACGTGAGAATATCATTAGTACATAAGTCAAAATAAGTGGAAATTAAGGGATAGGGACTAAGGGGAGACTAGCTTAAACTTAAGAGACAATATAAAGCCCATGCATGCATGATCATAATATCTAATAATACCTCTAAACATAGATCGGGGGGAAGCTTGGATATGTCCCAAGCTCACCCTCAAACACAAAATAAGTAGAACATAACACATAGTCTAGAAATGAATGCTTGATAGAAAAGGGATATAGTCCTCGAAACTAGAGGATTCACCATAAAGCAAAGTCTTCGAGTGTGAGGAGGAGGAGGATCGTCAGGCCCTATGTAGTGATATCATGTAGGTAAAATATGCATTAGTACTATGGAATGTACTAAGTATATGGGATGCAATGAAACAAGAGATCATTCACCATAATACGCGATATGCATAATCATAACGAATGTAATAAGCTCAATATGTTATGGATGTTCAATACCCTATTGAAAACATGCATGAAAGAACATAAAATTGTAACACATCATGTATGCAAGCTACTACATGAAGTCCTAATATTGCCTCCACACCACAGACGTAATCTACCTGCAAAGGTAGACTATACCCTACATTGTCGGTGTCATAAACATGGTACTATATGTGGATCTACTAGATAATACATAATCGAATGGTGGTACATCATTATGAGAAGTAAGGTTTTATATAAGGACCCTTAGGGATACTCCCCCATCTTAAATCTCATTTGATGCTAAGTCTATTCCCCAAGCATAATCATACATGCATAAGCTTGGAAAACATAACATCATGATAAATATAGCTCATTGAATTTGTAGCCCTTTCAAGTGAGCATTTTCCTTTTACAAGAGGGTGTCTCATAATATCATAAAAAAGGACTTCATAATGTCATAGCTTTCATAGAATATCGATGGATTTCATAACATGCTTGATAGCCCTTATCATTTTAAATATTCATGAATTTATATAACATATAATTAAATCGGTCTCATAATATACTTCATTATGTAACTTTAGTCCAAAACTTGGTGGGTCAATGCATAAAGGCGTAAAATCATGAAATTCAAGTGTAAAATGCATAAATGAGGTAAAAAATGATCTCTTAAAACTATTCAAAACAATCCACCATAATCATTGTAAAACCCCAATTAGGGCATCATGAAAACCATCTCATAAATCATCAATATTAACAGCATTCCATAGTATTGGAACATACATAGATCAAAAACAAAAAACATTTTGTAATATCAATATTTGAAAGGAGTTCATGCAATTTCATAAAATATTCATAACTTGAAAGTAAATTGAGAAGAGTAATACTTGAGTTTTGTCGAGGACACGTCTCCAAAAATCAATCCCCACACCTTGGCTAGAATTTGATGAGGAAAAAACTAGAACGAAGATGAGGAATTTGAAACCCTATCTTGAATACCTTCACGTGACACCTCGAAGAAACTTGAGAGTATTTGGGAGGTTCTATACATAGGTTATCTTAGAAAAGAGTTGAGATGAGAAGAGTTAGAGTAGTATAAGGCTGGAAAGAAGCCATTTAAGAACCTAAGCGACATAGTTCTAAACATAGGACGTGGAAAAAGGTCGAAATTACCTTTCTTATAAATCATTAGGACCCCATCTAGGAGATTTATCTATGGCTCGTAGATTGTACTACGGACTGTAGAATGGCGGTTTTGTCCTATCGAATTTTGAACCCTCTGAAATCATCTCTAAATTTACTCTATGAATTCCTTCTATGATGTGTAGATATGTTTCTGACCTGTAGGTTACGTGCATAAAACAACACAACACTTAGCAAAATTTTCCAACTTAAGGGGTCCATCTACGATCCTACCTATAGATTGTAAATAGGAGTACGATCCATCCTGTTAGTTTGTAGTTTGGACTTCAGAAACTCAATTTCTCATCAACTTAGACTACCATTCCACTATCACAATGCATAACATATGGATTAAATTATGACTCTTGAATAGCCTTCGTGCTTTGCATGGTTCCCAAAGTTAGGTTACTGGAAATTGCCACCCTGAACTATGAACACATAGTATCGTTTGTAGTTTCTTTTATGGGCTATAAATGCCACTCTTAAAACTTAACTAATACTTGGCCAAATTTTTCAGCCAAGTAACCCAAACTATAAGCCTAGTTTATGAATTGTGAATTAAATTACGAGTTGTAGATTTGGCTAGTACTTTGTCCTGTAGATTTTCAACTTCCCCTTTTTCCTGAACCTTCAGACTTTCCAATATAGAGGGCCTTACAATTACTTTCATGACTCCTTATTTTACTTTATTATGATTACTTATGTCCTTTATTTCTCTATGTTGTCATGTGCTTTTTACTGTCCTTTACTTGTATACTTGGTGCATTCCATGCATTAACACATATTTTGCTGCATAACTTCATCATGTGGGGATAGGTAACTATCCTCCAGCCCCGTGCTTAGTCCAGTTTATTACTAGCAGCTTGTTGGTGAGTCCTCCTTCATCGGGGGCAAACCATGATATATCTAGCCTATGTTACAACTTATATTTATTTTGAGTCTTGTCACTAATCAATTTCGAGGATATGACACTTGTCCTTATCTCACTGAGATCAGCTAGCCTAAACAGATCACAATAGCATAATACTAAATAATGCAGAAGCTTAAAAAACATAACATTCATTATATCAAGGTGATAAAGCATAATTCCAAATAAACACTATCCCAGAACTAGTTGTCACAAAGTACAAGCCTCTAATACATTAGAATAAAAAGAAAACGTACAAGTCTCAATCATATTTGTCACTCAAATAGAACAAAACTAATAATAATATCTGACAGCCTTATGAGTATTCTGGAGTAACAAGCAACTACCTCACGACTGTCAATGCTTTGATCCACAAAAGGAGAAGTAGAAAATCAGCAGGATCCGGGCTCACTACCTACATGTGTAGAAAACAAGGGTGACTACCAAGGTACCCAACAAGTAGACCTAATCACAAGTAGAGAATAATGAACTAAGTATAACTTCCATCCCAACCACATACCTCAAGACTACAAAACTTGCATAGAGGGAAGGCCATGATATACAATATAGGAAATATAATAGGTATAATGTCATATCACAGTGACCCAGTAGCCCAATTTCACAATATACAAGGCTCAAGTTAGTTAAAATATCTCACAACCTTTTAATAGTTCAATCTCAATAATACACAAGATTCAAATCATTCAATACATCACACTTGGTTCATATATCAACTTCGAGAAAGGAATGATACGAAATGACATGAATGCAATAAAATGTAAGAAATATAATGCAATGTCAAGTAAGTTATGATGCATGTTTGTCCTACGATACACATACATTGATAAAATCACATCAAAATAAATGGGGTCCACACATGGATCATGTATCCACTGAAAACATTTTCCTTCGGCATTTAACTTTCAAAACTAGTTGAAAACATTTTCCTTCGGCTTTTCTTTTCTTTTTCTAGTCAAAATTATTTTTCATCGGATTGTGAGTTCTTTTCTTTCTCTGGTCGGGACCATTTCGCTTTGTCTTATCATCAAAAATAGGACATCAACTGCATAAATATCATCATATCACAAGTATCACTGTCATAATCATAAGAGCATGCAAGATGTCCACATAACTCATTTGCTCATAATCAAGTACTGAATCTCATTATCAAAAAGCAAGAACCATTTTCCTTCGACTTTTCATCACAAATGGAACATCAAGCAATTCATGTCATCATGGCACAATCATCACTTTCACATATGTAGAAACAAGAAAGATATATGTACTACATCATATATTAATAATTAATCAATCATTTCATTGTCATTCAACATTTGAGTCATCATAAAGAAATTATGTAATAATCATAATATAACATAGTCAACCCTTTCAATTAACTTTAGTCATCACATCTTCGAACAATTCATCATTTGAGTCTTTATTTTACAAGAATTTAGTCTCAAAAGTTACAACAATATTTCAACATAAGCATTTAGATCAACATTTCACATTAGACAGCTCAATAGACAATTCCATGTAACAAGTTCAACAATTAGAACATCATGAACACTTTCACATTGTCCACAATTAATGTGTTGTAAAAATACAACACTTTTGATGCATAAAACTTAGAATTTTTTGTGTTTTCAATGTGATGTTAGTTGAATTTATGGGTTTTTGTGTTATGTTTGCAGGATTCCAGTTTTGCCCTTGATTTTTGGATAAAATACAGAAGTTGCTAAATTTTGATGTAGTATGAGACCCTTTACAGGCTGCAGATCATTATACGGGTTGTGAAGTGGGTTTCATGGATAATTCCAGTAAGGGGCTATTTTCTGAAGTTGATTCTACGAATATGTAGATGGGTCGTGGAATGATTTATGAGTTGTAGAACATGGTTCATGCCTTGAAGATCAGAGATTGGGACTTTCTGAAGATTCATCAGACAAAACCCCCTTACAAGTTGTAAACTACTTTACGAGTTGTCGAGGAGTATCGTAAACATGAACTCCAAATTTTCAGCAGCATTGTACGAGAACCGATTATGGGTCGTGGAATGCAATACGGCCCGTAAACCCCTTTCATGAGGCGTACCGACCAATTATCCTATTATATTTAGGACTTGTATTTTACTCATTATAAATAGGTGTTTTAGGTTACTTTTTTAGAAGTTTCTGCATAGTACTCAGAAAACTCAGTAGTTACAGTGAGAAAATAGTGAGATTACATTGGAGAGATGTTGAGAACATTTGTACTTTAGTTTCATCTTTAATCTTGTGCTTCTCTTTGAAGTTGGATTTGCTTATTCTTAATTCAATTATGTAAGTACTTAATTATATTCTTTCAATTCATGATTCTTGCATCTACACAAATAATGAGTAGCTAAATCCACAACTAGGGTTGTGGGAATCATGAAGAACTAACAAGGTAAAATCGCATAATTTATAATTCTTGGAAACTGTTGATGCATGTATTAATTAACTCTCTTCGTTTTGCATAATTTCTAATGGTGTCCAACATTAGAACTCGCCTAGTGTTACTGACTGGACCAAGGTTGTAACGAATAGGAAAGGAGATTAATTTTCTATTGATGTGTTCATGTCTAATCAACAAAACTGGGTCAAGAGGAGGTTGTACTGGGACTAATAGGTAAGGGTTAGTAATGCACACTATGGAGATGGACCAAGTCACATAGTGAAATTCACCTTTCACCGTAGACCTAAGGGGCTAGTGAACTTAACTCACTGTCCTGCATGCTACAAACCAGAAAAGAATTAGGTTATCCGATGATACTAAGTTGGGAAATCATAGGGAACACGATACCCTAGTTTCTTTCCATATTGATTTCACTCTATGTTAATTTATTTTTTCATTGATTATTGTAAAACTCCCCGCCCCCTTTGGGGAAGTAAGTTAGTTAACTACTCGAATTGTGATCACTCCTAAGTTACACCTCTCTTTCGGAAGATAAAGCAGCCGTTATCAAATATAAAACCTAACCAAGGTTAGGGTCGAATCCCACAGAAAATATGGAGACTCCCAACGAATTCACTAGTACACAATTCAAGTAATTAACAACTCAATTCCCCCCCCCCCCATGTTCAACAAGAAAATAAACTAAACTTACTAACACAAGAGACATTCAATAATGGAGAGCAACTTGGGAATTGTGTTTCCCATGATTCATCAACTCAATATCCCTGGTCAACCCAATTCTCGGCTAGAGTATAACATGTAGGAAAGTAATTTAAGCTCACTAAGCCCTTTGGTCAAAGGTGAGAGGCGAATTGCACTATGTGACTATGCCCATTTCCATAGTTCGCAATACTAACTATTACCAATAGTTCCAGTCAACCTCCCATTGGTCTAGTTCGGTTGATTAAACGAGAACACATCATCGAATCACATTAATCAAGCTCTTTTTCTATTCATTACCACCTAGATCGGGAAGGTAACACTAGGAAAGTTCTAATGTTGGCCACCACTAGAAAACATGCAAAACGAAGAGAATTCATTAATACATACAAATACACATTCCAAGAATTGCAAATAATCCGAGTTTATTTGGTTAGATCTTCATGGTTCCCACAACCCCAAGTTGTGGATTTACCTACTCATGCTATGGGTAGATAAAGAGATTATGAATTGAGAAAACATAATTAAACACTTACCCAATTGAATTGAACAATAAGCAAATCCAATATTAATTGTGAATCACGAGATTTGAAGATCCAATTATGTAACACCCCACACCTTATAGTATTGGCACAATTCAAATGAAACATGACATGAAATGGACAAATTGACGCCAAATTTTAAAGGTGATGAAATCTCGTGTTAATGGGCTATATGTGCGTCTAGCTCTTAAGGGGATCGAGGGTATGCATGTTTTGTATTGAATTAAGGAAATCACGGCCTTAAATGGAGTAAAATAATTGAGGTGCTTGTAGGACTTAGTAAGCAAGTAGGTGAGTCACCTGCTTGCTTA
>JAPFFP010114944.1:0-18247 GCA_026153255.1 Solanum medicagineum | reverse complement strand
AAAAAAAAAAAAAAATCAAATTTTGCAAAGTAAAAATTGCTAACACTGAAAAAGAAAAAGAAAACGGAAAAAAACACTAATGTAAACTTAAATTTTATATATAGAGACATATAGATTACCAAAAAGAAAATAATTTAAAATTAAGTATTTTTTAATACTGATTTATAACCAACCAAATGAGAGTTTAATTTTTAAATAATAAAACTTAAAATAAACACATTCAGTAACCAACTAAAATATGATTTTTATTTTTTAAAAAAACCAATAAATCAAATGATACGAAAAAAGATAATAAACTTCCCAATACACTTTCAAATTTTTCTATCATATTTTCTACCTTCCTTGATAATAAAGATTGAAAACAGGAAGACAAATGGGAAAATGGAGATAGAAAAATTATCTGCATACCAAATACCTCAGTATCTTTTTTTTTTTGTTATGGATGAATATCAATTTGATATTCGATTGTGATAAGCATTGTATCGTAGTATTATTGTTGCAATAGTATCTAATGTGATATTTAGCAAAGGTACATGCTTTATTTTCAATTGAAGTTGCTATGGTTATAAAAGAGTTATAATTATTCCAATCAAAATTTTAAGATTTATAGAATTTGAATATCATAAAAGAAAGCAAGTTAGATCATCTATATATATTTTTAATTATATTAGCATTGATGTAGTATCTTGTCACAGTCTGGGAGGGTACCTTAGGCGTGACCGACACTTAAAAGACTATTGCTAGCCCACGAGCGAACCACTTGGCCTCATGTTCACATCTTACTCCACAACGGAAGAATACTCGTGTAAAAACATTTAGGGAAAAAGGTAAAGTTACCTTAAAATAGTCTCAAGATAATAGATCAAGTTTAGGAAAGGAAATACTCAACAGTGCTCTACTCAAGGCCTATGAAGCCTCTACTCTAAATGTCTAATGGTACCATGACAAGCTATGGCTACCCAACACCAATGAAATAAGGGAAACTGAAATAAATAGTGACAGGCCCCTCCGGATAGCAAGGAGGGCTCACCAAAGTTCTGGGACTCGGAAACTCCTAACCTCAATGGTGTGTCTGCTGAAGTGCTCTATCTCCAGTACCTACATCATGAAATGATGCAGCGCCGAGGGGCGCCAGTACGTGGAATGTACTAGTATGTAAAATAACTCAAGAAAGGTAAAACTCGACTCACTCACCTCGACTCAACACTCATGCTCAAATCAATTTATGCAAGTTTTAGAATAAACCACATTTTTAAAGTATTCCCAGTAAAATATACTCATTTTGAAATCTCATGCTCAATCCATGTTGCTTGAGAGTTTCTCTAACCGACATATCCTCCACCCCACCATTATTTCATGGTGATGTACAACGAAGACATCATTGCCACGCCCGCCCTTAACTTGCCACGAAAAAGGGCAATCAACTCTTTCTCTTGGATCCATAATAAATGTCCACTTGCAGGAACAGAGTCACTGGAATGAGCCGCATGACTATCCTATGTTGACAATATAGTTCTGTGAGATTGAATAGATATATACTCACTCCCTGCTCGGTGCAAAATACTCCTCCCAAGACTAAGATATGCTCAACTCATAAGTCAACTCATCAATCTCAACTCATCAGTCTCAACTTAACAATCATCTTATCAAACTCAACTCGTCTAAATTATTCAACAATTCAATCAATCAGTGTAAGAAATTAAACTTGACTCAAACTCAATACAGTCATTTGGACTCATCAATTTACTCATTATATAGTGCAGGTAAGGTAACATGTGTAACTATGTAAATGACATCTATGTGATATACATCTCATGATCAATCATACTCAAATTACTCAACTTTTGTACTAACCTCAACCACAATCTCATTATTATGCATAGAATCTCCTAACTTGTGCCATGTAAGACTCAAGCAGACAAGTACAAAATACATGTGTAAATTTCATTCCAAAACTTATGTAATATAGCAAGTTCCTCATGTAATAAAGTAGGACCTCATGATAAACCCAAGGATATAGTGTCAATATAGAAGGAATTTCTCAAAAATCTCAACTCTTTTCAAATCTTGTCTCAAGGAAGATAAAGAGACGTGTGAAGGAAATATTTCACACTTTGGTAAGCCTTACATACCTGGAGTGAAGAATAGTACAAGTTTCTTGCAAGAATTCGATCCCCAACTCAAGGCTTCAAGCTTTCTGCTTCAAGGTTCTTCTCTTAGAAGTTGTATGAAAAAATGGGTTTTGAAACCCTTAATCGATATAAAATGACTCTTAAACTCATTTTTGGGACTTAGGATAGATTGGGGAATGACCAAAAGGCCCTTCTTGTAATGAAAAAATAATATTTCATCCTGCAACATCATATCCGCGTCACGTCAGGGTCGCGGACATGTGTTTTTCATGGAATTTTGTTCCTTTAGGCTTACGTCAAAAATTTCAAAAAAAACATAAGTGTCAGTCCACGTTCCGTCCGCTTCATTCCTTACATGACTGATAATGTTTTCCAATTAATTAGGGAAAGTTATTTTTCGAGTCAATTGCTCTAAAATAGGTTGAGGTGATTTTCTCACTCAATTTTTTGCGCTGATCATAAATCCGGTCTTGAATTTTTCATTAGAACTGGGAAGATGCGTTATGCATGATACCCCCAAATTTACACTCCAAAAAGAATAGTAAAGTGATCGTTAATCAAATATAGAACTCAATCAGAGTTAAGGTCTATCCCAGAGGGAATGCTTGAGAATAAGTCTATTAGCACCCTTTTCAAATATAATATCTATTCCCGAAACTAAAATGTATAAAGTAAATGGGGTGGGTTTTAGTTTTTATAAATTAAACTACTAAAGTAAAGTAACAAACGAGTATGAAGACTACTGGATTTTAATCGATTAATACGAAGCTAGGATTGTGTTCCCATGATATCTCATGCCATAGCTAGATCAATATGGTCAACACATTCATGATCACGTATACAAGATCTAACAAGTTATGTACCACCTAATTCACCTTTCTGTCCTTCTTAGATGTATCTCATTCATCACTTCTCAGTCTCAGAACGTATACTTACTAACCCTTGTTATCAACCCCAGAATACTCTTACCTGTCGGTCTCAAGTACTTAGACTAGGTTAAACACCCCGAATTTCTGTCGTAGAACTCTTTTCCTAATCAGTCCAGCCTTTCGGGAATATAATGAATAAAGGCTTACCCCAATGCATTAATTCATTAAGGAAGTAATTAAAGTGAAGAATACTATGATATATACGCCAATCAATCCTAAGATTTATCCTATAATCGTCTATCTTATTGATTTGTCATGGTTCCCACAACTCTAGTTGTGGGTTTAGCCTAGCATATTCAAGAAGGATAACCCACAATGATATAAAGAATTCTTAATAAAGAACTTACTTTTGAAGAATTAGTGAATCCACAAATTACACTTTCGAATGGGATAATGAAAATCCAACAATTCAATGAAGTTACAAGCAAAATAGTGTTCTTCGTGTGTTTTCTGTCTCCATCCATCCAAGACTAAGTAAAAACAAAGTAAAATAATATATATACACAAGAAAAACCTAATCCAACTTAAAATAGGAAAAATAACAACGGCATGGATACGGGCCACTACACGGCCCCTGAGGAGTTAAAAGGACTGTTTACCGATCCGTGTGGCAACACTTGACTTCAAACTTCAATCCTCTCTCCACGCTTATTGGCACGGCCCCTCTGAGGGTCCATGGTCCGTGAGAAGGACCGTCGACCTTGCCTTGAACCTTTCCCAACTTCCTTCGAGCTTACGACCCAAGTCACAGATCGTGGTTGGTCACACGGCCCGTGACGGGACCTGTCTTGTGCCACTTGTATGTTTTTCATGATAAGAAATGTTGACGTCACTTTGACAAGGAACGACATGGACTGTGTCAATTCCCATGGTCCGTGAAGGGTACCGTGGGACATGCCTTGGGCGAATTTCTCCCATGTCTCCCTTTAGCTCCTTGACATGCCATTTGCCGCCAAGTGTGAGGCCACTGTGGGCCTCACGATCCGTGTAGTGATACACGAGCTGTGTAGGTCCTCGTGGCCCTCATTTGGTTCCATTTTTTGCTCTGATCACCAAGGCCTCCTCCACGTGGCCTCTCACGGTCCATGTGATACTACACGGGCCGTGGAGGTCTCCTTGTGCCCATACTTAAGCTCTTTTTCATTCCTTTTCCTATAGTTCCCCTATTTTTCCATGCATTAGTCACTTTTCCTAAAAAATAATAAAAACACACATCAAAATAATAATTTTGCTTGAGAATGAGCAAAAATCATTTGTTTAAAGAGTTACGAGAGTCATACTTCTACGCCTCATCAACACCTTCAACTTAGAATGATTGCTTGTTGCCAAGCAATAATGACTCAACCAATCAAAACATAAACACAAGTGCCCACTCGGAACTATGGATAACCCCATAATATTTCAACACATATGCCCCGCTCGCGCTTTTTGGCATTTCCACTATAAAAAAATCCAATCTCGCAAAGGATTATTCATGGAACTACTATCAAGATTCTATGGATAACAAGTTTAAGAATGTGCTCACACCCCAAATGGACTCACAAAGATTAAAGAAAACATCATGCATACATAGCCAGTCCACATATGATCAGGAAGAAGGATAACCCAGTTGAATTAGCAACCAATTAGTGCAAAAGATAGTGTCCTCACTATAAAGAAGTCTCACTCACAACATAAGAATGTAAAACAGAAATTGGAATGTAGATACTCACTCTCAAAAATGGCCTTCAATGGACACACAAGTATCGATTATATGCTTGCCCTTATTTTCACCACCTTAACTCTCAAATGACCTTTTTAGGATCACAACTTATGTGGCTTGTAGCGTAGGCTGGGGCTCGGGTAAGGCATATTTAGGATTAAAGTGACTAATAGGCCTCTCCAAGCTACTTATTTTGAAACGACCCAAAGTATGCTTCGGAATGCCTATAATCGTAATTTTCATATATCTCAAAATCCACGCGTCATTTTAAAAATCTGATTTCTTTTCTTGATTAGGGGGTAAATTTGAGTGGGAAATGGGTATAACCCAGATTTTAGAGAACCCGTAGTGAAAAATAATGTTCACAAATTTTTTGAAAACAGTAGCAATCCACGCCCTGGTCGCGATGCGCCAGGGGCGCGGAGCGGTGTTAAAGTGGCCTTTGTGTTGGGTCCGCATCATGGACCAGACCCAGACCAGTACAGTTTTTCCCTTGATTTTCTATTTCGATCCAATTGCATTGGGGTCATAGCCCCATGCCCATTTAAACGTGAAATCTGCCATACTAAATCATGTTTCAACTCTATATCATTCAAAACCCTCTCTAAAACCTCTCAACACTTTATCAAAAATTCTTATCCAAATCCAAAGATTTCAAGATCACTTTGGACCTCAAGGAATCAATCAAAGCTTCAAGTCTCCTTCAAATTTTACATCAAAGAATTTCAAGTTTAGGTATGTGGGTTTCATCCATTGGGTTCTTTCACCCATGGAGCTTAATCTTCCTATTTTATGAAAATTTGCTTGATTTCAAGTTGTATTACTTATAGGTATCTCTTATTATGAAATATGAGCATGAAATAAGATGGGGTTTTATCAAATATTGTTGATTATGCTTGAATATCTATTTTAAGCTTACACTATGAGTTGATCTTTGTCTATTGAGACTATGCATGATTTGAGCTATGAAAGCCATGAACTATGATGAGCTTTTGAGGTGGATTTCATGATACCCAAATTGGGGTTTTGCTATTATATTGGTGGGTTGATTTTAAATTGATTTACTCATCTTGTTATACTCTTGAATTGATAATTTTGAACAAGTATCATATGCCCACCAAGTGTTCGATAAAATGTCAAGTAAAGAATTCTCAAGTTTTTCTTTGTTTTATTGCATGATTTTACAAGTCTTGATTATTGATGAGTTAATGAGTTCTTATGCTAAGGTTTATATTCTTATGAATTGTAAAGCCTACTAGACAGGGCTATGAACTATGTTATCTATCTTACCCTCTAGTACAAGGCCAATTTCTACATGAAAGGGTTATGAACTATGATATATGCATCACTCTCATGTACAAATCAATACTACTTACCATCTTATCTCTACGTGAAGGGGTTATGAATGATGTTTTATACCTCACCCTTATGTACGATTTAATGCTATGCAATATCTTATACACATATGAAAGGGTTATGAACTATGTGGTACTCCTCACCCTCATGTGCGATTCAATACTTTGTATTATCTCATGCTTACATATAGGGGTTATGACCTATGCTATTTTTCTACCCTCATGTACTATCCATTATCTCATGCTTACATGTAAGGGCTATTTCTCTACATTTATATACTACCCATTACTACTTGAAGGGATTATGACCTATGGTATATCCCTCACCCTCTAGTACAAGGTATTTGGATGATCTAAACATGTCACTTTATTGTGCTAAACAAGGTATGCAAGTATGATCATTTTCAAGCATGTTCCATCCTACGTGCTGACTACACATGGCATATTGAGCTTATGTTCATCGGTTAAGATTAAGCATCTTATTATTATGGCTTATGATTCTTATTGCATTATATCTCACATACTTAGTACAGTCAAATATACTAACGCATACCCTATGCCTACATGATCTTACTATGTAGGGACCGACGCTCCGGTTAACCATCCTTCTCGTGGCTAGTTTGGTTCTTGTAAGGAAAGCTAGTTGGTGAGTCCTCAATTCCGAGGGTGATATCTATTCTCATTTATGCTTTATAAAGACTTATTCTTATGTTGAATACTTATTAAATGAGGGTGAGCCTGGGAAGTGTCTTGGCCCTTGCTCCATTCTATGTAGAGGTGTCGTTAGATATTATATCTTGGTTTATCTATGATTTTGGAGCTTGACTCTTCTTATGCTATTAATCTTATGAACAAATTTCCCTTATCCCCTCTTTCCCTTTTTGTATTTGACTCTTGTGTTTGTCCAATTCGCTTCCGCAACCAAGGATGTGTACACGATATGCTAAGAGGCTTGTTTGGGTTGTCTTTGGGCTTCCCATTCACCATGTCACGTCTAGGCCCTAGGCTTGGGTCATGAAAACTTTGACTCAGCCATTTTCATTATTGTCTCTAACTCCTATTGCCCCCATTTTTCCAACTTTCGTTAGTGCGGGAAGTGATTTCCGTGCTCATTCGCTCATTTTCATTCTTTTCTTTCTCGTTCGTTAGTTTTGCTCATTGTCATAACCCACTTCTTTTTCTCCTATTATCACTTGATTCTTTTTCCACACTCATTTTTTTGTTTTCCCTACAATAGCCACCCTCAACTTAAGCCTTTGGCTTGGATTAAGGTTCGCAATATCTTTATAAAGGATCAGGGCTAGCATAAGCGACCTTGAACTTAGGCTTTTGACTTAGGTGGAGGTTCACAATGTTCTTGGAGAGATCAAAGCCAAAATAAAAATCAACAGATAGATTGGGGAAGTGAATTTGTGCGATTACAAAGAAAAAGTCTATTAAGGCTCAACTTTTGGTTCAATAGGGATAATTTAATTCGGTTGGTCAATTTTTGGCTAAGTGACTAGTCAACAACGACCTAAGATCACATCATAATCCAGCCACTCAATCATTTCAGTGGGACTAAACAGGCAAGTTCTATCTCACAAGTGTGTCAGCTGAATTATGCAAACAAGCTTACACACATATGGCACATCTTCTACACTAGTTAGCTCTAACCAACATAGACATGCTTCATTCATCAGAATGCCAACCATACGCACAACATGCTTATCAGAAATCATGCAAGTTAGTCAGGATGGGATGCAAGCACATATATTTTTAAAATTGTCAACATGGGGCATTTTTAAATAAAAATCAACACATGCGTCCTCAGTTGATGCTCCGTGAACAATCCCTTCAACTGTAGCATATGCAGCATAGTACTAGTGATGGTGAACTTAACACCTGCAGGAAGTGGGGGAAGTAAAATTGCTCCAGTGGTCCCAACACCCTCATCATCATCATTCACTGCTAGGAATTATTGAGGACCTTGAAGTCTCACACCAGGTTGCTAGTTTAAGGGTGGCATCGGAGCTACCTATTGGAGTAGTGTCACCAGTGGAATCACATTACTAGAAGGGTCATCCTCACCTAAACCATCATTTCCTCCACCTATAGGATTCATCGCCAATGTTATTTGTGTTGCTGCTTCGAGTTCTTGGGCATTCATTTTGCGGATTGACTTAGTGAGCTCGGGGTAGTAGGGAACAAGCTTCCACCCTTACTTCGAGTGTTGGGGGCATGCAACGCTGGCTCCCTACAAGTAACAAAAATGAGAAACAAAAGTAAAATTACGGACTAGGATTACACACTGAAAATTGCAACTAATAGACTATTACTTCGCCATATTCCTCGGCACGACGCCAAAATTTGATACACCCAAATTTACACTCCAAAATGAATAGTAAAGCGGTTGTTGATAAAATATAGATCTCAACTTGAATTGAGGTCGATCCCATAGGGAATGCATGAGAATAAGTCTGTTAGCACCCTTTTCAGATGTAATATCTATATTCGAAACTAAAATGTATAAAGTAAATGGGTTTTTGGTTTTTTGTAAATATAAACTACTAAAGTAAAGTAACAAGCGAGTACGAAGATTATTGAATTTTAACTTATAAATGCAAAGATAGGATTGTGTTCCTAATGACATCTCATGCGATAGTCGGATCTATGCAGTAAACTCATTCATGATCACGTATACAAGATCTAACAAGTTATGTGGCACCTAATTCACCTTTTGGTCCTTCTTAGATGTATCTCATTCATCACCTCTCGGTCTCAGAACGTATACTTACTAACCCTTGTTATTGACCCCAGAATACTCTTACCTGTCGGTCTCAAGTACTAAGACTATGTTAAAAACCCTAAATTTCTGTCGTAGAACACTTTTCCTAATCACTCTACCCCTTTTAGGCATGTAATGAATAAAGGCTTGCCCTAATGTGTTGACTCATTAAAGAAGAAATTAAAGTGAAGAATACTACGATATATACACCAATCAATCCTAATATTTACCCCATATTCGTTTATCTTATTAATTTGTCATGATTCCCACAACTCTAGTTGTAGATTTAGCTTAACATATTCAAGAAAGATAACACACAATGATGTAAAGAATTCATAATGAAGAACTTACTATTGAAGAATTAGTGAATCCATAGATTACAATCTCGGATGGGATAGTGAAAATCCAAGAATTTAATGAAGTTACAAGCAAAATAGTGTTCTTCATGTGTTTTCTGTCTCCAGCCATCCAAGACTAAGTAAAAACGAACTAAAAATAATATATATATACACACACACACACAAAGAAAACCTAATCCAATTTAAAATAGGAAAAATAACATCGGCATGGATACGGATGACTAAACAGACCGTGGGGGAGTTAGATGGACTGTTTATCAGTCCGTGTTGCAACATTTGACTTCAAACTTCAATCCTTTCTCCACGCTCGTTGGTACGACCCGTACAAGGGTCCACGGTCTATGAGACGAACCATCTCCCTTGCCTTGAACCTTTCCCAACTTCTTTCGACCTCACGACCTAAGTCACAGACCATGGTTGGTCACACGATACTAGCCACGTTAACGTCACTTTGACGAGGCGCGACACGGTCCGTGTCAATTTCCATGACCCATGAAGGGTACCGTGGGACATGCTTTAGGCGAATTTCTCCCCTGTCTTCCTTCAGATCCTTGAAATTCCATATGCCGCTAATATGAGTCCAATATGGGCCTCATGGTCCGTGTAGTGATACACGAGCTGTGTAGGTCCTCGTGTGCCCTCACTTGGTTCCATTTTTCTCACCGATCGCCAAGGCCTCCTCCACGTGGCCTCTCATGGTCCGTGTATACTATACGGGCCGTGGAGGTTTCCTTACGCCCATACTTAAGCTCTTTTTCATCCCTTTTCCTATAGTTCACCCATTTCTCCATGCCTTACTCACTTTCCTGAAAAATAATAAAATCACACATCAAAATAACAACTTTCCTTGAGAACATGCAAAAATCCTTTGCTTAAAGTGTTACAAGAGTCGTATTTCTACGCCTCATCAATGCGTATGATTCCATTCGAAGGGTATTTTGATAATTTTATTGGGCGTTACATTATCTCCCCCTTGGCATCATTCATCCTCGAATGATAAGTAGAGGTGGAAATAAATACTAGTAGAATTGAGACTTCTCTCAATACTCACTTGACAACTCGAACTCTCAACTCTTCATCGACCTCTATAAACTCTTCTCAGACTCAAGAATAGGCATATTAACCCAAGAATGGGTGGAAGGGGCATCAGTTAAGTTAAGGATAAGAACATTACCTTCGACAACATCATTATTTGGCATTAAAAGTTGTAGGTATTTGGTTCTCCTAGCTTCCTCAGTTTCCCACGTAGCTTTCTCAATGAATTGGTTCCTCCACATATCTTTAACGGAGGCTATCTCTTTGTTTCTCAGCTTACGAACTTGGCAGTCAAGAATTTGTACTGGAATCTCCTCATAGGATAGGCTACCCTTTACTCCCATACTCTCAATAGGGATTGCCAATGTAGGATCTCCCAAACTCTTCTTCAACATCGACACGTGGAATACCGGATAAATCCCATCTAACTCGCAAGGCAATTCTAACTCATAGGCGACCTTCTCCATCCTCCTCACAATTTGTAGGGCCCGATATAGCGTGGACTCAACTTCCCTTTCTTATTGAACCTCATGACACTCTACATGAGCGATATTTTCCAGTACACCCATCATCCACCTCGAATTCCAAGTCCCTTCTCTTCACATTAGTGTAGGATTTTTGGTGACTTTGTGCGGTCTTCAACCTCTGTCTAATAACTCTCACCTTCTCCATGGACTGGTGGACCAGGTCCGGTCTAATCAACTCAGCTTCACCGATCTTAAACCACCCAATCGGTGATCCAAATCTTCTCCCATACAAAGCCTGGGAAGGGGCCATTTGGATACTTGCATGATAACTATTGTTATATGCAAAATTGATCAATGGAAAGTGGTCGTCCTAATTTCCCTTAAAGTATAGAATGCAAGCCCTTAACATATCCTCCAGAGTCTGAATGGTGCACTCTGCCTGACCATCTATCTAAAGGTGCAAGGTTTTACTCAAATTTACCCTTATACCCAATCCCTTTTGAAAAATCTCCAAAATTGGGAGGTTAATTGAGATCCTCTGCCCGAGATGATAGACAAAGGGGCCCCATGCAACCTCACAATCTCACGAATATATAATTGGGCATATTCTTCAGCGGTATTAGTTCTCTTAACTGCCAAGAAATGGGTTGATTTAGTCATCTTATCCACGATTACCCATATCGATTCATGCTGCTTGCGGGACCTTGGTAACCCAGTAACAAAGTCCATGTTGATCATCTCCCACTTCCACTCAGGGATCTCGAAGTTCTGTGCCAATCCACATGGTTGTTGATGCTCTACTTTGACTTACTGATAGTTTGGGCATTTAAAAAACAAACTCGACGATATCCCCCTTCATCCCACTCTACCAATAGACTTTCCTCAAGTCGTGGTACATCTTGGGAGAGTCAGGATGAATGGAGTACCTAGAACTATAAGCTTCGACCATGATTCTCTCTCATACACCATCAACATTAGGAACACATAAACTTTTTTGGTATCTCAACACCCCATCTCCCCTTTTGGAGAAGACCATAACTTTTTATTTGTAGACAGTCTCCTTCAATTGGAGTATAACAGGATCTTGATCTTGCTTCTCCTTCACCTCCACCGCAAGGGATGATGCAAAACCACTCTGGACATTGACTCCTCCCTCGTCATTTTTCTCAAGTTGAATCCTAATCGGGCCAATCTATGCACTTCCTTCCCTAGCTCCTTCTTTCCTTCCTCCACATGGGCAGTGCTACTGATTGACAACTTGCTAAGAGCGTTAGTAACAATGTTAGCTTTACTTGGGTGGTATAGAATGCTCATGCCATATTCCTTGAGCAATTCTAGCCTCCTTCTGTGCTACAGGTTGAGCTCTTTCTGACTGAAGACATATTGAAAACTTTTCTGGTCAGTGAACACGTCCACATGCACTCCATATAGGTAGTGGCGCCAGATCTTAAGTGCGAACACCACTGCTACCAACTTGAGATCATGTGTGGGATAGTTCTTTTCATGAACCTTAAGTTATCTGGAAGCATAGGCTATCACCTTCCCTCTCTGCATCAGCACACAACCCAATTACTTTGGATGCATCAAAATATATCATGAAGTCTTTCTGCCCTATTAGGCAATGTAAAAACTGGTGTTGTAGTCAATCTAGTCTTTAACTCTTGAAAACTCTTCTCACATTCGTCGGACCACTGAAACTTGACTTTCTTCTGAGTTAGCTTAGTCAATGGTGTAGATAGGTAAGAAAATCCCTCAAACAAACCTGCGGTAGTAGCCTGCCAACACCAAGAAACTTCTTATGTCAGTCGGAGAGGTTGGTCTGGGCAGTTCTTAACCGCTTCAATCTTCATGGATCTACTTGAATACCATCACTCGAGACAACGTGACCCAGGAATGCCACAGACTTGAGCCAAAACTCACATTGTGAAAACTTCGCATACAATTTATGGTCTTTGAGAGTTTGAAGAATAACTCTGAGGTGCTTGACATGTTCCTATTCATCCTTAGAATACAGCTAGAGGTCATTAATAAATACAATCACGAACATGTCGAGATATGCTCTGAATACTCTATTCATTAAGTCCATGAAGGTTGCAAGTGCATTAGTCAACCCAAAGGACATGACCAAGAACTCAAAGTGGCCATATCTAGTCCTAAAGGCTGTCTTTGGAATGTCACATTCCCTCACTTTCAACTGATGATAGCCAGATCTGAGGTCTATCTTTGAGAGACAAGAGGTGTACTGTAGTTGGTCAAACAGATCATCTATTCTTGGAAGGAGATATTTATTATTAATCATGACCTTGTTCAATTGCCTATTATCTATGCAGATTCTGAAAGACCCATCATTCTTTTGCACGAATAGAATGGGAGCACCCTAATGAGAGACACTCGGTCTGACAAAACCCTTCTCTAACAAGTCCCTCAATTGCTTCTTCAACCCTTTCAACTCAGCGAAGGCTATTCTTTAAGGTGGAATTGAGATAGGCTGGGTATCAGGAAGAACATCCAAAGTCAATCCCTATCAGGAGGGACTATAGGTAGGTCCTTGGGAAACACTTCTGGGAACTCACTCACAATTGGGACTGACTCAAGAGTAGGAGGCTCAACATCATCGGATTTGACTGGCACGAGGTGGTAGATGCACCCTTTTTGAGATTAACTTTCTAGCTCCAAAACAGGAAATAAATTTGTCCTTAGGTGCAACAGAATCTCCCCTCCATTCTATAATAGGCTCATTGGAAAACTGAAACTTGACAGTCAACAGTGGCATAGCAGGCGTGGAGCCAGTCCATCCCAAGGATTATATCAAAGTCCATCATCTCCAACTCAACCAGATCAGCAAGAGTATCCCTATGGTAGATAGACACTACACAATCTCAATAAACTCTTTTGGCTATGATGGACTCACCAACAAAAGTGAAAACAGGGAACTGCTCAAGTAAACACTCAGGAGAAATCTCAAATGTTCTAGCCACATATGGTGTTACAAATGATATTGTCACCCCTGGGTCAAACAAAGCATAACAATCGAAAGTAAAGACTCAAAGCATACTCATCATGACATGTGGTGCCACCTCTTGGTCCTGTCTGTTCCCCATTGCATAGAGACAGTTCATCCCTCCGCTTGTCCCTAGTATGGCACCCTTCTGATTACCCTTGGGTGGTGGCATGGTAGTTGAAGAGTGTGCCCTATTGCCCCAAAGTGGACAGTCTCTCAGGAAGTGACCTGTCTGGCCACACTTATAACACTCATTTCCTCCTTCCCTGCACTTCCCCAAATGCATCCTGCCACACTTCCCACAAGGTGGTTTCCCTTTTTAGCTAAGGGTCACACTATGGTCTAACGTTCGACTACCCTTGAGATTTTGAGTCATACTTGGTGTTTGTAGTTGGTCCACTGGCTGATGATGGTGCATACCCCAAATGCTTCTTTTAAAAGTAAGATCTGTCTCCCTTGTCCAGCTTATACTGGATAGGCTCATGCCTTGTAGACTTGGCTTTCTTTTTTAAGTGCTCTTCTCAGTCTTTCTTCTTATCCTCCTCGGTTTGTTAGGCATAAACCATGATTATGGAGATGTCCATATCGGGAATCAGTAACGTTGCCTTGCACTCCCTCTTCATATGCTTACCCAACTTGGACACGAACTTTCTCATCCTTGCTCTCATGTCCTGGACCAAATCTGGAGCATACCTGGACAACTTAATGAACTTGAGGTTGTACTCCTTGACGGTTATCCCCTCTTGCTTCAAGTTCACGAACTTTTCAATCTTTTCCTCCCTTAACTCTTAGGGAAAGAAGTGGTCGAGGAAGGCACTCTCAAACTCATCCCACTCAGCAGGCTTAGCATCTTCACCTCAACTATCCTCCCACTGGTTGTACCAGACATTCACCATGTCTTTAAGCTGATAGGAGGCAAGCTCAACCCCTTTAACTCCACTAGCATGCATGGCCCTCAAAACCTTGTACATTTTATCGATGTAATTATGTGGTTCCTCAACTTTTGACCCCGTATACACTAGCGGGTTCATTCTTAAAAAGCCTCTGAGTCGGGTTGTGGCAGTGGACTCCTGAGAGCTGGAATTGGGGACCTGAGAGCCTCGACTATTACCCTGGGAGGCCACTACTTGGTAAGCATAGTAATGGCTCCCCAAAACTCCGCCTCTAAGGTGGGGGGTTGGCGGTGGCTGTGCAGAAGGCGTCTGTGGAACCTCCGCAGTCCTAGCAGGTCGACCCGGTCTCCTCGTCCCCATCTGACTAGGGGCTTATGGTGGGGAATTCTCAGAAGTTGGGGTTGAGGCATCTCTTTGGGAAGCAGAACGTTTAGGAGGCATAATCCGCAAACATGCAACACAGGAATTAGATAGGAACTTTATAGAGTTACATTCTATCGTACGACTCAGAATACCAAAGGAAGGTAACCATTCCTAATGCCCTATAGCCTCATGCTTATGGAGTGTGGTGCACAACACACCCATAAACAAGACTCTACTTGGCACGACTTCATAGACTACCTAGGACACTTGAACTCTGTGGTCTGATACTAAGTTTATCACACCCCAGGAGGGTACCCTAGGCATGACCGACACTTAAAGACTATTGCTAATTTCTGAGCGAACCACTTGGACTCATGTTAATATCTTACTCCGTAGACGAAGAATACTCATGTAAAAACATTTTGGGAAAAAGGTAAAGATATCTTACAATAGTCTCAAGATAATAGATCAAGTTTAGGAAAGGATATACTCAACAGTGCTCTACTCAAGGTCTATGAAGCCCCTACTCTAAATTTCTAGATGGTACCAGGATAAGTCATGGCTACACAACATCAATGAAATAACAAAAACTGAAATAAATAATGGTAGGCTCCTCTGGATAGCAAGGAGGGCTCACCAAGTTCGGGGACTCGAAATCTCTGAACCTCAATGGTGTATCTGCTGAACTCCTCTATCTCCATTACCTACATCATGAAACGATGCAGTGCCGAGGGGCATCAGTACATGGAATGTATTGATATGTAAAATAACTCAAGAAAAGTAAAGCTCGACTCACTCACCTCGACTCAACACTCATGCTCAAATCAATTTATGCAAGTTTTATAATAACCCATATTTTTAACGTATTCCTAGTAAAATAGACTCATCTTGGAATCTCATGCTCAATCCATGTTGCTTGGGAGTTTCTATAACCGACATACTCTCCACCCCACCATTATTTCATGGTTATGTACAATGAATCGGTATTGTTGCCACGCCCGCTCTTAACTTTCCACGAAAAGGGCGATCAATTCTTTCTCTTGGATCTATAATAGATGTCCATTTGCGGGACCAAAGTCACCAGAATGAGCCACATGACTATCCTATGCTAGCAACGTAGTTCTGTGAGATTGAGTAGATGTATACTCGCTCCCCGCTCGGTGAATAATACTCCTCTCAAGACTAAAATATGCTCAACTCATAAGTCTACTCATCAGTCTCAACTTAACAATCATCTCATCAAACTCAGCTCATCTAAGTCATTCAAAAATTCAATGAATCAATGTAAGGAATTAAACTTGATTCAAGCTCAATATAGTCCTTTGGACTCATAAATTTACTCATTATATAATGCAAGTAAGGTAACATATATAACCATATAAGTGACATCCTATGTGATATACATCTCATGATAAATCATGCTCAAATTACTCAACTCATGTACTCAACCTCAACCTCAATCTCACTATTATGCATAAAAACTCATAAATTGTGCCATGTAAGACTCTAATAGGCAAGTATAAAATACATGTGTAAATTTCATTCCAAAACTTATGTAATATAGCAATTTTCTCATGTAATAAAGTAGGACCTCATGATAAACACAAGATATAGTGTCAATATAGAAGGAATTTCTCAAAAATCTCAACTCTTTTCAAATCTTGACTCAAGGAAGATAAAGGGGCGTGTGAAGGAAAGATTGTACACTTTAGTAAGCCTTACATACCTGGAACGAAAAATAGTGTAAGTTTCTTGCAAGAATTCGATCTCCAACTCAAGGCTTCAAGCTTTCTCCCTCAAGGTTCTTCTCTTAGAAGTTGTATGAAAAAAATGAGTTTTGAAACCCTTAATCGATATAAAACGACTCTTAAACTCATTTTTGAGACTTAGGATAGATTGGGGAATGACCAAAAGACCCTTCCCATAATAAAAAACATAACTTTTATCCCGCAACATCATGTCCGCGTCGCGCCAGGGGCGCAAACATGTGTTTTTAGCGAAATTTCGTTCCTTCAGGTTTACGTTGAAAATTTCAAAAAAGACCTAAGCTGTCAGTCTGCGTCGCGCCAGGGGCGCGGACTGACACTGTTTTTCAATTAATTAGCATAAATTATTTTTCGACTCGGTTGCTCTAAAATTGGGTAGAGACCATTTCCCCACTCAATTTTTGCGCTGATCACAAATCCGATCTCGGATTCTTCATTGGAGCTTGGGAAGACACGTTATACGCATGATTCAATTCTAGGGGTATTTTGATAATTTCGTCGGACATTACATATCTGGTATGATATTTAACACATGTACATGCTTTGTTTACAATCGAAGTTGCGATGATTATGAAAGATCTACGGTTGTTCCAGTCAAAATAATAAAATTCATAAAATTTATATATCATAAAAAAAAAAGGTTTGACTACTTATATTTTTTATTTGTTTGTGTACTTTTGAATATCTTTATAGATATATACCTAAAAAAGTTATTAATCTAGAATTAATAGATTCATCGAAGTATTTTACTTTAAATAAAGAAGTCGATCATATTGAAGATAATTTATTTTTTCTATTTTTGAAGTAATATTCTTCCCACAAAATTTCTAAATTTATTTTTTTTATAATATTCATAATTATTTTTATTTGGTGATTTTTAATTAGATTTTATCATTCTGAAAGATCAAATGAAAAATGATCAAAGTAAAGATGATTATGGTATAATTATTAAGTGATTGGAATAAGTATTATTATTAATTGTTTATTTTTTATGAAGTAATTAATTTTAAATTGTTTTGCCTTAAAATTTAAACACGTTATGATGAATCACTTGATTCTTTATTTTGAAATCACCAATCATTGGATAAGTAAAAAATCTTGATCAAAAGAATTGTAATAAAAGATTAAAAAGAATATCACATTCCCATAATAAAAAATGAAAAACTAAAATTTCTAGAAGAGAGAATTATTTTTTATATATAAAAGAATATTTTCCGCAACAATATAGAATAGAAAGAGCATGATTCAACAAACAATACTACTTCAAGTTTGAAAGAACAAAAGTGATGATCTATCTTCAAATTATGAATGACTTATTTATTTAGTATTTTGTGGTGTTGAGTAGAACTGGGTGAGAGATGATGAAAAAAATGAACTTTGTGAAAAAAAAAAAGTATTAGGTGGATGTAAATTGAAGAAATAAAAATGAAAACAAAATGAATAATATGATTAAGTTGATTTTTCTTATGTAAAAAAAA